>JAKCWG010000827.1:0-130207 GCA_021464415.1 Lonicera japonica | reverse complement strand
TTTTTTTGTAACGCAAAATGCCTGTTACAAAATGCCTGTTTTGGTGTAGTGATAAAATAATATCTTAAAGGAGATTCAAACTCACGACCAACATGTAAGCTCATTTAATTGCCACCAAACCAAATGTAATAATATGTTTTAATTGTGAAAAAATACTAACTATTCTATGGCACACACGTAAAGTGTGTCCTAATTTTAATATATTATATATATATATATATACATGTTTATTGTTGATGGAAAGTATAAAGTTCTCCCATAATTCTTATACCAACATCAAAATTGTAATCACCCAGTTTCTCCTCCAAAATGACTAGCTTAAGTTGTAAGTTAGGGTGATTGTATATTTTGGGGTGTTACAAAAACTAAAGAGCCTAGCAGTCTCATTTACAGTATGTAGGCCAACCATTTACACTATATATAGTTAGGCTTGTTTTTCTCTACAAAATTCTTTGGAATAATTCTTTTATCAATTTATTAGTAAACTAGTTAATTAATTGATAGAAAACATATTTTTTATTTCTTATAATCAAATCCTAACTAATCATATTTTGGACTATATAGAGTTTTATCTAATTTAGCCCATACTAATTTTAAACATCAAAATCCAAGCAGCTTAGCCCATACTAATTTTAAACATCAAAATATATGGTTAGGCTTTGGGTTCTAATTCGAGGACTAAACTTATGAATTTGTCTAGAAACTTGGTGGAGATGATATCTATATTGAGTAGATCATCGCCAAAATACTTAATCAAGAAATTCAAACCATAATAAGTGTAATAAAATTTTGATAAATACGTTCATTTTGGACCATTTAAAATTTTAGCTGATCGTCTCATCCACTTCTACAATGAATCTTGTGATGAAATTTTGTGACAATGATCTATCATCATAAAGATTTTCTCCACCAAGTTCATGAAAAAAACTATCCGTATAACCGTCAAACTAGATCCAATTGGAGAAAATTGAATCGAAGGATAACAGAAAAGAGTCAAGTCCCTCTCTCTCAAAATTTTATGGAATAATGCTTTTATCAATTTAGTAAACCAATTAATTAATTGATACGAAAAATATTTTTTATTTCTTATAATAATATCATAACTAATCATATTTTGGACTATACATAATTGTATCTAATTTATTCCATATTCAACGTCAACATAAAAAATCAATGAGCTTGGCAGCCTCATTTACACTATACTAGGTTGACCTTTTACATTGTATTTGATTAGGCTTCATTCTCTCCAAAATTTCATGGAATAATACTTTTGTCTATAACGGTAAAAAATATCCTACATCAATAATGTATTAAGAAGATTCTTGTTAGATATGTATGGATTATGACTCTAAATCACAACTTGGATTAGTCATTTTAGGGTAGAATCCAAGTGATTACATATGGTATTAAAGCGGACCTAGAATCACTACCACGTGACGCATGGATATGATATTCTATGTGAAACCCCTGGAGGATTCTAACGACTCAAAATATCTTACATCGGTAGTATAATGAGAAAATCGGATGTGGGTACTATGATCCTAAATCGCAACATAGGCTAACAATTTTAGGGAAAATCCTGGGTGATTCATTATAAATTTATCAGTAAATCAGTTAATTATATAATTGATAATTAAAAATATTTTTTATTTATTATAATCAAATCCTATATAATCGTACATAATTTAGCCCATATTCATTGTCAACATCAAAAGTAAGGATCTTGGCAGCAATAGCAAATTCAAGGCTGGGCCCACCTGAGATGTAGCCCATCTTAAAAAAATTCATATTATTACTACGTACCTACGTGATTAATTCAATTAGTGCACAAGTAAAAATAGTGTCAAATAAAAGTATGAGTTTTTCATTTCAAAAAAGAAAAAAGTATGAGCTTTTACCTTTTATTGTTCAACCAATTCATAAGAAACAAGAAAAAAATATTATAAACCTTAACAAACCATATTTTGGATTATACAGAGAAATGGATCTAATGAGTGGCACAGTTTATGCATTTAATTTATTTTAATGATTTTAGTAATGCTCAAATCAAGCTAATTAATGGTCTTTGTTTAGATTATTTCATGCATTTTAGGTGCTTCAGCAATGTGAAATTCGTTGGCAGCACACATTTACACACATCCATTGTCGACCCAATGATCGATCATACAAAAAATTTAGAGTACATATATATATATTTGCATTCTCTCTCTCTCTCTCTCTCTGAGGATCTGAAAGATATTTGTTGATTTGAAGAGAATTAAATAAAACTCTCACTTTGTTTCTTGTATAGATTTGTTTGAATGCCACTGTTTTCACTTTATACATATATAGTTTGATTTTAGCAAAAGTCTTGTTACTTTCACAAGTACTACTATGATCGAATTTAAACATATCACTAATAAAATCGTCTAATTTTAAGTCTTTTTTCTATCATTTTAAATCACGAAGTCTTATTCATCATAACACAAAATACTAAATTAATGAAATAGTTCCTAAAAAAAAGGCTTTGATTTATTTTGTTTAAATAAATTAAATAGCAAATTAATGTGACACGCATCATTTTTTTTTATTTAAAAAAAACCCCCCCGAAGGATTGTCTATTTTATAAAAAATAAATCAAAGACATGTTAATACATGAATCAATTAGACGAAGTAACATAGTAACCAATATTCATGTACTTGTGCAGGGCCGGCCCTGAGTTTTGAAGGGCCCTAGGCAATTTTTTTTTTCGGGGCCCTTTTTTATTTTTATATGCTCATGTAATATAACTACACTAATAAATTCTAACAAAAAATTTATATAGCAATGAGATTTGAAAAGTTACAAAAAAAGTAATTAATTTTTTTATTCGCGTAGAATTTAGCTAAAACAAATACTAAAAGATAATGCTTTTTTTAAAAAAAGAAAAAACCAACCTCAAATCAATTTATTAATTTATCACACAAGATGATTTCTTCTAGCACTTTGAGCAGCAAAATTGTTGATTAGACTTTTAGAATCAAGCTTTCCCAACATATCTTTCTCGATTGACAGTAGAGCTAGTCCATTCAACCTTTCCTGTGACATGGTCGATCGATAGTATAATCATTTAGAAAATTTCTTTCTGCAAAGGCAACATTTCGTAAGGCAAAAGTAATAGGTATTGATAATAATATTGCAATCCAAGCTATTGGAACAATAATTCATTTATTATTAATAGTAACACATCAATTACTTTTTTCCTATTTGTTGGTAAAGAATGTCTCAATATTTTCAATTCCAAAAACAAATCTTTTCCATCAATATCAGAAGCCGAGTCATTTTTCAAAATTATCATCAAGTTTATCGCATGAAGCCTTTAAAGTGTCATCAACCATAGGTTTCAACTTTTCCAAATCATACAAAAAAACCAAAAGTACTTCATATTCTTGAAATTGTTCAAACCTATTCTTAAGTGATGAAATCGCCTGATCTACAATATATATGAAATAATCAACTCTAAATGATTCTTCTTGTGACAATTGTATCTCATCATTAGCATTGTCATCAAATGCCTTTCCTTTGAATGACACGTTTCTAGGAAATACAGCTTCAATTCCCATATCATTTGTAATCTCTTTGGCCTCAATCACTGCAGATTCAAATCTAGTTTCTCTATAGTTTTCAAAAAAAAGAAATAAGTCCTTTTAATTGTTTATAGCAACATCAATTTGCATATCTTGTGTTTCAACAACTTGCTTACTCCATTAATAGCAGCCATATATTATACCAAATAACCATGCCAAGCAAGAATTCAAATTTTCTATTTCATATTCTACTAAACTCTCGGCATCATCTCTTTGTTTTTTGATATTCACTCCTTGCTAATTCAAGTAAAGCATTTCTTATTTGTGGAGCCTGAAATCTTATTGCTTTAATACTTTCAACATGACTCTCCTAACGTGTTTGTGATAAGTGGTTTAAAGTATAAAACTTTTAACACTTATCTTTGAAACTTTCCATCGCTTTGGAGAAGACGAAACAATGCATATATACGTTGCACAACTCCAAAAAAAGATTTAGCTTTACCACAAGAATTTGCCATATCACAAAAGAACAAGATTAAGACTATGACAGCCACATGGTGTATAGAATGCTCTGGAATTCATTTCTAGTAGTCTTTTTTGTACACCTTTCTGTTTTCCTTTCATATTAGAACCATTATCATATCCTTGTCCTCTTATATCACAAATTTCAAGTTCAAGATTCTTCAAAACATCTACAAGTTCACCCAAAAAGTCCTTGTCCCGATGTATCATCTACTTTTAAAAATCAATAAAGAATTCTTCAATTTATATTGGACTTACTGAAACATTCACACATCGTAATACAAAAAGAGACATTTGTTCTTCATGGCTAACATCTGGAGTACAATCAAGTATTACTAAAAAGTATTATAGCTTTTTTAACTATTTTAAGAATAGCACTTTTTATCTAATTCGCTAACATAAGTATAAATTCATTTTGAATTTTATGACTAAGATAATGATAATGAATTTCTTTTTGTTGAATTCGACGGATATGCTCTTGCATGACTTGATCAAACTCAGCAATCATCTCAATGTGGCTTAAGAAGTTTCCATTATATTTCAGCTGATAAATCTTTTTGTTATCCCACGAAATGCCAAATTATTTTTTGCAAGAGTTTTCACAATGGCAATTATTCTCTTTAATACTTGTCTCAAATGTTCCCTCTCTTTATTAATTTGTTCTTGCACACTTGATCGATCACTTTATTCTTTTGTAATCTGTTTCTAATTCAACCCAACTCCTCATATTAACAATGTGATCACTACTTGTTTCATGAGTTTTAAGTTTGTTACTGAGATTCTTCCAATCTTTCACTCCTTCACTCGCTAATTGAATATTGATTCCATCATGCTTGAACAATTTACAACAAAAGCAAAATACTCTATCCAAAGATATCGAATATAAAAGCCATTTCCTATCATGTTTCTCTCCATTTGATAAACGATGAGTGTAATGCATAGAAGAGAAATGTCTATTTCTAAATCTTTAGGAAAAGTGACATCATTATCTCTCATTGGACCTTTTTCTACAATTAAGTCTCTAAAATTTTGATCAATCCTTTTCCAATTTCCTGGGTCACTTATCTTTAAAGGAAAAATCTCATATTTTTCATTACCATCTTCAATTTGATCAATCTCATTCCTATTTGTGTTTGTCTCTCATTCACTAATTCTTCAACCAAGTTTTCTTTTTTTTACTGCTAAAAAATCTATCAAGAGCCCCTGATTGTGATTGAATTAATTCTTTAATTTTTTGTTCTTTTTCCTTTTCTTATACCTAAATATATTTTCTAGTGGACATTTGTATAAAATAATAAAGGAACAATAGAACCTGATTAGCTAAAGCGATTGGCGAAGTAATCACGAATATGCAATGGCCAGACCCGCAACTTGATTCTTTAACAATTTCTACAATAATTTTGATAAGAATAATAATAAATAAAATATTAATCTTAGAACTCATCATTATTAATCAACAATCACAAGAAATTAAAAATTACAAAATAAAATTAGATTAATGCAAAAAGATAATAGAAAAATCAAAAGCTAGCCAATTAAACATAAATTTATTGATACACCGATACGTAAGAAAAAAACACAAACCTTAACACTTGAAGATTGTGAATACTCGTGAAGTATATATGTAACTAGTGCGCCAGCCGGTAAAGCGAGGTCGTTGATTATCACCGTGAATTATACTACCAAAGAGAACTAAAATATAAGAAAAGTGAGAAAGTAAAAGTATTCTGCATAGAATACAAATGGTCACACTAAAGCCTAAAGATATAAAGACTTGAAAAAAAAATTAATTAATTGGCTAATGGCTGCCGACCTAATGTGCTGCCCCTATTAGGGTTCACGTGGGTAACAAATTAACAATTTAACTGATTCATGTGGGTAACAATTTAACTGCTGCTTATTATTTAAAAAAAAATACCTGCCAGGTCTCGAACTCGAGATGGCCAGCAAACTCGGAAATCAACACAAGCCCTTCAACCACTAGACCAACCACACACCTGTTAAATATTATTCACTCACATAATGTTATTCATTAAAACATGTGTGTATATATATTAAGGTCCAAAAAACCAAGGGCCTTTCTATGTCGGGGGCCCTAGGCGACGGCCTGGGCCGCCTATGCTCAGGGCCGGCCCAGTACTTGTGCAACCATTGTTGCAAGTGTAGAAACAAAAATAACGGAAAACTAGAATATAGACCTATATTTTGTTATTTTGTTATTTATAAATAAAAATTTGATTATAAATCCAAGAGAAATGTTAGTACATGAATCAATTTGATAAAATACGGGTAATTTAATTTTTATTTTGTTATTTATAAATAAAAACTTGATTATAACAAATCATACAACAATTATAACACGTAAAAAAAGGTATAACACTAGATGTTTTGTCAAATTTGCATAAACACGAGCCATGCCAATACGTGTATAAATAAATATTTTAATCAATAAATAATATAAATAGTAAACAAACTTTATAGTTTCCCTTATTAACTTATATCCGTCTAGTAAAAAATAATATAAATAATTTTTTTTCAAAAAAACACGACATAAATTATTGTTTTCAAGTTATTGGAACAAATTTAAATAACATAAATTGATTCTCTAGTAAATACTTTCTACAAATATTTAACATTTTAAAATTATTTTTGGAAAATTAAGAAAGATAAATAATAAGGAACGTAAATTCTAGTGACGGATTATGTGATGCCCATAATTTCCTTAAGAGTATTAGACTTCCGGGACCCGGTTAATCATGGTACCGTACACTAAGGGAAAGTGAAAAGTTACAAAAAATAAAAATGTATCTTGTTTTGAAAACCTCATTTAGAAAAAAATTGGCATATGGAATTTGTAAAATTAATAAACTGGCCCGTAATAATTAAAACTATTTTTATCCAAATAAAATCCAAACTTAACCAAGTGATAAAACCACTCCACGTATAAGAAATTTATACAAATTTACTTGAAATGTTTGTTTATACATCAAATCCAACTTCATTACATAAACAAGCATATTATACAACTATATATTATCAAAACCTATTATATGACTTGGTCCATCTCATAAATAAAATGGTCCACGAACATCAGAGGCTCCTAGAAACGAG
This sequence comes from Lonicera japonica, assembly GCA_021464415.1. NCBI lineage: Eukaryota > Viridiplantae > Streptophyta > Magnoliopsida > Dipsacales > Caprifoliaceae > Lonicera > Lonicera japonica. The sequence continues at coordinate 123,028 of JAKCWG010000827.1, read as the reverse complement.
ATCCACGTGCCAACAAAGCTTAACCTGCAAGAACTGGTGAAAAGATGGAATGAACCAAATCTAGACTTGGTGGGAACTATATAAGTTTGTATAGAAAATACAACTAGCAAAAACATGCACGTGTAATGTTTATAAAAGTAACTATTGTAGTATAATACGGTAATACGAAAATAGTGCACATGAAACATGCACACATGCCTATCGAACCTCACTAGGACTTCCATCCTAGGCATCGAAAGCTATCCAGTCAATTAGTCATTCTCACCCTTATATTCTATAATTTTTCCATTATATCAATTCACGTACTTCTAGGGGTTAATGATCTTCAATCATATTTTCTGTGAAGATTTGGCTCTGTATAAGAATTCTATTCCTATTAGGTTTTATATTGTCCAATTCTTAATTGGTTTTGTATTGTCCAAATCCTAGTTGGATTGGTATTATCCAATTTCTTGTAGGTTTTGGCTTTGTACAATCCTAGACCCATAGGATTTATACTCTATAAATATACACTTTTTCATAGGGTTTATTTAATGAGTTGTGTTATATTATTTACTAGCCAGATTAGAGAGTATATTTGAGAGATAATATTGAGAGCTCTAATTGGCGGCTATGGTTTGTTTTGTGCGTTGTACTCAGAATTGGTCTCATCAATAATAGCTATCACCTGGTGGATTAGTGGCAGTTTTGCCGATGCCACCTAATTGCTTGCGTACTTGGTTAGTTGTTTTCTTCTTTAGTCTCTTGTTTTTTGTATTGCTTGAATATCAGTGGTGCTTGTTTCTTTAATTATTGTACGCATAATTGTCCGATCGGTCCTACGCTTGTGCTAAGGCTTGTTCTAACGGTATTTTAGCACAACAATTTGGTATCAGATGAAGGTTTATTCCTTATGATAATTGTGTGATAATTAGAGATGTCTACTGTTGGTACATCGAAAGGGAGTGCCAAGGCGGCAGATACACCACCATTGAAGGGGGCCTCTGCTCCTAAGGTGACGACTGCAGTCAAATTCGATATAGAGAGATTTGACAGGAAGAAGACGGACTTTTCGATGTGGCAATATCAGATGTTCGACATCCTTGTCCAACAAGGTTTGCACAGAGCATTGTTGGGGAATAAAGCTAAGCTCGATGAGTGGTCCAACGCCGATTGGGCTGAGTACGATAGGCATGCATGTAGTACAATTCGTTTACACCTTGCTCCAAACGTGATGTACTGTGTGATATGTGAAACATCTGCCTCGATAATTTAGAAGAAGCTCGAGGATCAGTATATGATGAAATAGTATCGAGAATCGTTTGTACTTAAAGAAGAAGCTATTCTGGTATGAATTTTCGAGGGGTACATCCATGAACGATCATCTCGACGGGTTCAACAAGATAATCTCATATTTGCAGGGGTTAGACGTTAAGATTGATGATGAGGACAAGGCGATTTTGCTTCTTAATTCGCTTCTGGAATCTTATGATCATCTAACCACTACACTTATTCATGGGAAGGAAAAGGTGACCTACGATTTGGTATTGTCGTCCGTCTTGGCTAATGAAAAGTACTTGAAGGAGAGAGGAGAATCTAACTCAGATGCGATATTCATTAGGGGGAAAAGCGATGAGAAGAAGTAGGAAAATCGGGAAAAGTCGCGGTTAAAATCTCGGGGACTGGCTGATAAAAGTAAGATAATTTGTCACAAGTGCAAGAAACCTGGACACATGTGTAAGGAGTGCCCAAATAGAACCAATGACGGTGGAGAGAATAAAGGTGCGATGGAGAACGCGAACGCGGTAACGGCACCAAAAGATGAGGACTTCGAGAGTATGTTGGTTGTGACTTCACGGGTTAGCTATTCGAGCGAGTGGATCTTGGATAGTGGGTGCTCGTATCACATGTGCCCAAATCGGGAATTATTTCATACCTTCACCGAGGTTGATGGAAGCAAGGTTTTGATGTGTAACGACCATGCGTGTAAAACGATGGGGATTGGTACAATTCGGCTAAAGATGCACGATGGAGTAGCATGTACTCTTGGTGATGTCCGGTATGTTCCTGATCTAAAGAAAAATTTGATCTCTTTAGGGGTTCTTGATTCCAATGGGTATCGTGTAATACTCGAGGGCGAAAACTTGAAAGTTCACTCCGGGGCTATGGTCGTGATGCAAGGAAAGAATGAGGGTAATCTCTATTTTCTTCAAGGAAGCACAGTGACTGGGTTTGCTTCGGTTACAACTGAAGAGACTGACACGACGAGGTTATGGCATATGCGATTACGTCATGCTGGGGAGAAGGCTATGACGATGTTGAGTAAGCAAGGGCTACTTGAGGGTGCGAAAAGCTGCAAACTAGAGTTTTGTTAGCATTGTGTGCTTAGAAAACAGACTCGGGTAAAGTTTGGGACAACGGTACATTGCACGAAATGAGCACTTGATTATGTGCATACGGATGTCTGGGGGTCGACAAAGACTCAATACTTGGGTGAAAATCATTACTTTGTGACTTTTGTTGATGATTACTCAAGGAGAACTTGGGTCTATCTCATGAAGCATAAGGACCAGGTCTTTGATGTGTTCTTAAAGTGGAAGGCAATGGTTGAAAATCAGATTGGTAGAAAAGTTAAAGAGCTCAGGTCAGACAACGGCGGGGAGTACACTTGTGATCGTTTTAAGGATTTCTGCCAACAAGAAGGTATCATTCGCCACTTCAAGATCAAGGGTACACCTCAATAGAACGGTATAGCGGAGGAAATGAATGTTACGCTCCTTGAAAAGGTGCGGTGTATGCTTTCTAATGCCAAATTGGATAAGTGGTTTTGGGCTAAAGCGTTATCATACGCTACATTCTTGGTTAATCGTTTGCCATGCTCGGGAGTGGAATACAAAACACCTATGACAGTGTGGACCAGATCTCATGCTAGTTACGACAACATTCATATTTTTGGCTATCCGGCTTATTATCATGTTTATGATGAGAAAATTGACCCTAGGGCTCGTAAGGCAATATTCTTAGGCTCTTGTGATGGGATTAAAGGTTATAAATTGTGGTTTCTTTAGTAAGGATGTGACGTTTAATGAGGCGTCTATGCTCAAGACGACTTCATCGACAAACGGTGGTTCTCCAATTTCGGTTGAAAAGGAGAACAAGGCGAGCGAGATAGTGGTGGAAACGGAAGTGACTACTCCAGTTAATACTCGGGTAACGAATTCGATGGAGGAGTCCAACGAGAAAAAGACGACTCCTAGTGGGGATTCATAGATTCCGGTGGTAGAATCGGGTCAACAACAAACAATACCATATTTGGCTAGTGGAAAGGAGCCTAGGGCTCGACGTGCACCGGTTTGATATGGGTATGAAGACATGGTGGCATACGCATTAGTACGTTATAGGGATGAGTCGACTTCGTATCAGGAAGCTATGGATTCTAGCGAGAATGCAAAGTGGAAAGCGGCTATGGAAGATGAGATGGAGTCTCTCCGAAAAAATCGAACTTGGGAACTATGCGATTTGCCGAAGGGGAAGAAACCTATCGGGTGCAAGTGGGTTTTCACTAAGAAAGATGGGGCTCTAGGGTCCGGTGTTCGTTTCAAGTCAAGGTTGGTAGCCAAGGGTTATGCGCAAAAGGAAGGGGTGGATTATAATGAAGTGTTCTCTCTGTTGTAAAGCATACCTCGATCCGAATATTGTTGGCTATGGTGGCGCAATTTGATCTCGAACTTGAACAACTCGATGTCAAAACTGCGTTCTTGCATGGGGACCTGGAGGAAGAGATTTATATCTCTCAACTGGAGGGATTCAAAGTTGTTGGTAAGGAAAATAGTGTGTGCAAACTTTAGAAGTCATTGTACGAATTGAAGCAGTCCCCACGTCAATGGTACAAGAGGTTTGACACATTCATGATCGCGCAGAAGTTTACTCGGAGTAAATTTGATCATTATGTTTACTTTAAAAGGCTCGAATCTGGTAATTTCATCTATTTACTCCTATACGTTGACAATATGCTCATTGCTTTCCGGAGCTTGGTGGAGATCGACGTATTGAAAGCTCAACTAAGCAAGGAGTTTGAGATGAAAGATATGGGTGGAGCGCAAAAAATTTTAGGGATGGAGATCGTGCGAGATAGGAAGAGGGGACAATTGTGTCTTACACAAATACAATACCTTAAAAAAGTAGTTGCTCAATTCGGGATGAAAAACTCAAATCCGGTGAGTGTACCGTTAACACCGCACCTCAAACTATCAGTAACGATGGCTCCTAGCTCCGAGGAAAAGGTGGAGTACATGGCTCAAGTTCCTTATGTAAGTGCGGTTGGGAGTTTGATGTATGCCAAGGTATGCACTCAACCAGACATTGCTCAAGCCGTGAGCATTATTAGTAGGTATATGGCGAACCTTGGAAAACCGCATTGGCAAGCTGTTAAGTGGGTTCTACAATATCTACGGGGTACGATGGATAAAGGGTTAGTATTTAAAAAATCTGGAATGTCAACTATTGAGGGTTTTTTGGATTCAGATTATGCCAGCGACCTAGACAAGCGGAGATCGACTACGGGTTATGTGTTTACATTGGGCAATGGTCCGTTAAGTTGGAGCTCGATGATTCAAAGTGTTGTAGCGTTGTCTACCACGGAGGCGGAATATATTGCTGTAACGGAGGCGGTCAAAGAGGCCGTATGGCTCCGTGGTTTAGTTAGTGATCTTGGTTTGAAGCCAGAAAAAGTGGTAGTGCACTGTGATAGTTAGAGTGCAATTCACTTGGCGAAGAATCAACTTCATCATGGAAGAACCAAGCATATTGATGTCTGATATCACTTCATCCGAGAAATTATTAAAAACGATGTTGTAAATCTAGTTAAGATAGGCACCAAAGATAATCCGGCAGATATGTTGACATAGGTTGTCCCGTTGGCCAAGTTTGAGCATTGCTCGACGTTGGTCAATGTCCTTCGATGTTGATGCCCCACGGGGGGGGGGGGGGGGGCGGTTGTCCTAAGGGACCGGCAGGGGTGATAGGGTTTTATTCGATGAATTGATCATGGTGTAGTAAATTGGGATCTTGTGGAACATCGCTAAGGTGGAGAATTGAAGATTTGGCTCTGTATAGGAATCCTATTCTTATTAGGTTTTATATTGTCCAATTCTTAATTGGCTTTGTATTGTCCAAATCCTAGTTGGATTTGTATTATCCAATTTCTTGTAGGTTTTGGCTTTGTGTAATCCTAGACCCATAGGATTTATACTCTATAAATAGACCCTTTGTCATAGGGTTTATTTAAGGAGTTGTGCTATATTATTTACTAGCCAGATTAGAGAGTATATTTGAGAGATAATATTGAGAGCTCCAATTGGTAGCAATGGTTTGTTTTGTGCGTTGTACTCAGAATTGGTCTCATCAATAATAGCTATTACCCGGTGGATTAGTGGCGGTTTTGCCGACACCACCTAATTGCTTGCGTGCTTGGTTAGTTGTTTTCTTCTTTAGTCTCTTGTTTTTCGTATTGCTTGAATATCAGTGGTGCTTGTTTCTTTAATTATTGTACGCATAATTTTCCGGTCGGTCCTACGCTTGTGCTAAGGCTTGTTCTAGCGGTATCTTAGCACAACATTCTGATCACTAGCTTCTTAATGTTCGTCACGCTATGGTCTTAGTTAATTTCCACTTTGATTATAGTGTGTTACGATACTTGTTATCTTGTCCTGTTACTAGGCATAGTTTATCATGTAAATCACTTTAGTATACCACTTTACTTATTAGTATGTTATTGAATTTGGACATGCACTCACAGTCCAATGCGTATCTTATATTAACCATGTAAATCCTATCCATAATTTCATGTATATATAAAAGCTAAGCCTGCGGCATGACACCAAATTTTGTTATCTAGGTATATATAAAAGCTAAGCCTGGCGTGACACTAAATTTTGGACGTTTGCTTGAATACAATAAGAAGTATCAATTAATGCAATAAAATACGTAACTTTAAAAGTTTTATCAAGAAATCCTACGTGTAAAATACAAAAAATATTAAAATTAATTGAGGTTTTACTCTCTAAAGTTTACCTACTGTATTACTTTGGTCCTAATGTTTCTTCTTCTACATTTTGGGACCTAAGGCAGCTACTTCACTGCCATGCCAATTAGGTTGACCTGGCCTTAAAAGCACAATCCCAATCATGTTTGTAGATTTACTTACAGTTCAATGGTTACAACACCCTTCTCATATTCGATAGATTTGCGATTCAAAATCGATTAGGCAATTTTTACTGCATAATTTGTAAATGATTAATTCTTAGAACATGATAGATTCAAACGTAAATAAATTCCATGGAGAGTGTTCAGGGCAATGGAAATGAAGAGTCAAACCGTATCAGGGTTACTCCCATTTTTTTAGCCCATTATTGCATTCCTAATAAGTGCCTTCAGTAAAGCTTACATGTTAGACGATGCAAAGTATGACATTGCTAAGTTATCATGTTGTAGCATTATATTTTGTGACGCCCTGCGAGTGATGGAGTACTCCCTTGGGGGGAGGAAATGTAGCTCAAAGGGGACATCCCACATCGGAAGATGGGGGATCCTTGGAGACCCATATAAGTAAGAAATGGTCGCTAATTAAGTATGAGGCCTTTTGGGGGCTCACTGGCTTTGAATCCTATAAGAACTCCGAAGTTAAGCGAGTAGGCGGCTAGAGCAATCCCAGGATGGGTGACCCCTGGGAAGCTGGTCGTGAGCTCCCAGAAACAAAGTCGTGCGTGAGGGCAGGTCCGGGGCTGAGGCTTGGCTGGACGCTGCCCAAAGCGGACAATATCGTACTGAGGTGGGACCGGGTCGTTACATATTTAATACTAAATTAAAGTTACCGTATATATTGTTTGATATCCTCGTATGTTAATGATAAACACATAATATTACCGTGCATTCGCTCTCTCCTGGAGTTGCTTGACGCGTTTTTGTGCTAACTTTTCCTGAATTAGCAACTTTTCTCGCGATTAGTGCCTTAACATGTTGTGTATCTAATATGGCTCAAGCTTGTGTAATTGTTTAGTATATTAGTGTGCTTGTAGGTATGGGAAGCATCGGTCTTCAAAAGATTGATCAAAACCAAGCTCGAAAGCTTGCAAAATGCTAAAAGTGAAGAATCCCAGACCCATTATCGATCATGGGTATGCCATGATCGATCATAGCATGAATTTCCCAGGCAAAACACTCCTTTGATCGATCATGGCCCTGTCTTTTGGCCTTTACACACTACTATTGGGCTATTTTGTGGTTCAAGTCTTTTTAGATATTTATTTTAGATCTTTTACAATTGATTAGTATTAGAGGCTAAGTTATCTAGTTTTTCTATCAAGAACAAGACATAAATGAGAGCTTAAGACTATTGTAATTTCTTCCTTCTTCTTGTAAGTTTGCTTTGATTTTAAGAAATGAGTACTTTGTCTATAATTCTTGTCTTGGGTATTATGGAATAGTCTTTTACTAAGGTTATGAAAGTTAATTGCGATATAATTTTTGGTTATTAGTACTCAGTCCATGTTTAGATTGTGTTAAACAATTGTGGATAGTTTTCCTTTTCAATTCTATCATTATTTAAGCTTTCTCGGTATTATCATGTGATAATCAGACTTTTTATGCCTTGTATGATTAGTTCTCGAGGATAAATGATAATACAACACACTTGTGTGGTTCTAGAAAGCTTGTTACAACTTTCCCCATCTATGGATCTTTTTCCTCTTTGTAGAGATTATGATGAGTTCTTAAAAATCCATGGATGACTTATAAATTAGTTCAGCTCATCTTTGATTCACCTAATGATATTTGGAGTGCTTATTACACTTTTTGTGTTATTTAGACTCTTTATTGTCTTTCTTAAGTGAAGTTTCGATTAGTTGACAAATTTAATCCATAAGCTTCATTTTGTTCTATTGTAAGGATTCACAATTTAATTTTAATCCTTTTAAACCATGAAATTTTATTTGTATGCTTTATGTTAAACCTTTTTACAATGAAATTATCATTTCTATTTCAGAATAGCTCAATCGGGAATGGGTTGCTTTGCTTCACACTAGTTGCTAAGAGATAGACTCGATAATTTCTTATTTGGTTGAACTTTGTTTCACAAGCCCTCTGCGGAGGCACGATAAGATAATTTCTTATTTGGTTGAACTTTGTTTCACAAGCCCTCTGCGGAGGCACGATAAGATGATAAGCCCTCTGCGGAGGCACGATAAGATGATAAGCCCTTTGCGGAGGCAAGATAAGATGATAAGCCATTTGCGGAGGCAAGATAAGATGATAAGCCATTTACGGAGGCAAGATAAAATGATAAGCCATTTACGGAGGCAACGGCAAGCCCTCTATAGAGGCACGATAAGATGATAAGCCATCTACGGAGGCAGCGACAATCCTTCTGCGGAGGCATGATAAGATGACAAGCCCTTTCTATAGGCACGAATCAAGCCATTTCTGTAAGCACGAACCAAAGATTTTTCTGTAGGCACGAACCTAAGCTCTTTCTACAGGCAACCCCAAGCCTTCTCCATAATAAAAAAAAGCCCCCTCTAAAGGGATATAAAAGAAAGTTAGAGAGAGAAAGATCAGATTAGAAAATCTTGCAACTAATATGTTGGGAACAAGCCCCGCAAAAGGGCTTTTAGCTCAACTTCTTTTCTTTTAAGAAGTCTTCAAGACACGCTTCCAAAGGTTCTCAAGATGGAAATCATAAACACAGCATGACAACGTCAAATGCAAACTTTCAAAGTAAATGTTCTCAAATCGAAAGGATAATGATGTTCAGGAACTTGACAAAGAGAGAATGAACAAAGTGGGTACAAGAAAAAATTAAAACAGTAGAAAAGATGATAAATCCCACAGTGCCAAAAGAAAAAAAAAAGGTACCATAACAATATCCTCTAGCAGACAATTTCCCAACCAACCTCTAAAACCAATACTATATCCTCTAGCACATAATCAGAATTCTTGACAGAAGCATTCCATCCAATGGAAGGTACCATAATTCAACAGCTAATCAGAATTGATGATATTACCACCCCTACTAGTGGGAGTATATCAACTCAACAACTGGATAAGAATCGTTGATAAAACCATCCTTGCCAGTGATAGTACACCAGCTCAACAACCAAATCAGAATTGCTAGCAGAACTGTCCCCATCAAGGGGAGTACAACAATTTAGCACATCATAGCAAAGCATAGTATGTGTCCCGAGTGCCACAAAATGATGCGTTCTCGTTATCGTCCTAGTTCTTTGCTTCATAAAGAATTTAGGCCAAGAGGGTCTATGAACACCTCATTTTGCGACCCTCGCAAAAATCCTGATTTCTAAGGAAATTAAGACGCATGCCGAGCATTCATAGATGCACACCTACCATGTACGTGTGACACATATCAAAGATATAGGAAGCTGCCGGAACCAAAAGTCGTCAATCTTGTGAAAACTTGTACAATGAGAGTTCCTGATTTCTAATCATCCTTAAACATTGGGAGTTGTTAGGTAATGCCACAAGTAGTAACATCCTCAAAAACCAGCTCGATCCGACTACCGGATCTCATGGAATACAGATAACTAGAAGTTCACTTTGGGTAATCAAACAGAGGCCTTCCCGAAGTCCAAATGTACTCAAATTTGTTTAGTTGGTGGGTTTTATCATGGGGGTACAACATACTAAAATATCATATCAATCTAATGCTTGGTTTGGCTAAAAAGTCAAAAGTCATCTAGGCTAGATAGTGTTTGTGTTGTGTAGACAGTTGCTCTAGGGGCATTTGTCCACACGATAGAGGACTTCAGTCTGACCCAAAACCCCCTACAAATATAAAAACACCTGCATTGACCCCATTTGAAGTATCAGTCGGCTCTAGGACTTCGGGAATAGTGCTCTAAAATTCTGTTATCTTATTTTCAAAGTTTCCAGGTATTTTTTATCGCACTTCGGCTTTCTTTTATTTATCTGTCTTTATTTTATTTGTTATAATTTATCAGTCACGTGTAAAAATTGTTGTTTATCTCAAAGTCAGTCCAGATTTCATATTTAAACTATATTTTCAAAACCAAAGGCGTGGAACGAAATGTAACCATTTTAAACATATTTTTATCAGTTAAATTTACAAAATCTCAGTTTAGTCTATAAATCACGGTGCTTACCTAAATATCCAATATGAGAATACTGGACTCATTAATGTCGGTTTAAATTATTAAAATGTGGTACATTACAGACTTTTGTTTATTTCGTAAAATAAACTGACGACTCTGATTTCTTTTACAAATCATCACATTTCTTTATAATAAAACAAACTGTTTTCCCAATAAACTAAAAAATCAGAGGAATCACCGCTAAGAGGGCAGGCGTCGAAAGTGCGGGTTCTCATAGTTGTAGAAACATGAAATTTCGTGAGAAAGACTACAACCTAGGTGGGCCTATCCCTGAATCCGCTATTACTACTAAACTCTTAAGTTTTTATCTTGACAATGAATATAGAATAAGTTATATACAATTCTTTATTGTCTAAAATATGATTAGTTAGGATTTGTTTATAAGAAATAAAAAAAAAGTTCTATCAATGATATAATTAATTGGTTTACTAATAAATTGATAATTTAACCACTTGAGTTCCCCCCTAAAATGCGTAGCTTAAGTTGTGATTTAGGTCCATAGTCCCCACATATCTTCTAAGGATCTTCACATTACACTACCGATGTAGGATATTTTGGATCGTTACAATCTCCGCCGTTAAATCTCTGATGGCATTATTAAGCCAAGGCCACTCAAAAACAATCTTGACTCTTTCTAGCCGCAACCAGTGATTCCGGCTTGCCATCAGCCACCCAAACATGGCCCCCAATATCCGCAAATCACGTGGTAGTGATCCTAGGTCCACTCTGATACCATATGTAACCACACGACTTTTCCCTTAAAATGGCTAGTTCAAGTTGTGATTTAGGGTCATAGTCCTCATAGATCTTCTAATGATCTACCCATTACACTACTAATGTGAGATATTTTATGTCGTTACATATAAAAACATTATTCTATAGAATTTCGTAGAGAGAAAGAAGCCCAACCACATATAATGTAGAAGGTGATCTTAGTATAGTGTAGATGAGACCGCTAAGACGATGAATATGGACTAAATTAGATACATTCCTTTACAGTCCAAAAAATGATCAATCATTATATTATTTTAAGAAATAAAAAGTATTGGTCCTATCAATTAATTAACTAGTGTGAGAATCCGGACCTCCGACCCGTGAAATTCTCGTTCTCAGTTTCTTTTTTATGTTTTGAAGGAAAACGTGTCTTGTAGAGTCGCCAGTTTGTTTTACAAGAAAACAAACAAAGATCGTACGAAGGATAATTTGAAAACGAATTATCTTTCATACATTTGAAACCAGAGTTTAAAATATACTTTGCTAGGGTTCGGGAACTACGTTACGAATTGGGAAGGTGTTAGGCACCCAATTCTCCCTTTCGGTCTCTCAATGGATCATGTATTTTAATTCTTATTTTAGACATCTTGCAAGTAGTTTGAATTATTTTCAGAATAGTCCTTTCCTTATGAATTCAGTTTAAAAGCAGTAATTTTGAAATCAGATTCAAGCTTTGCAAGCGCGTACGTATTCATTCATAGAATGAAATCAGAGTCTCGTAGTTCCATTTGTTGGGAAACTATTTTTGTATTTTTGTTTTGTTTTGAAAACGTGTCCAAATAGATTTTAATTTTCTTGTAAAACTTTATAAATGACTTGTTTTGAAAGCAGTGGACTTCTTTGCAAGTTATTTAATTTTCTATATTAAAACTGTATTTAAATGCAGTATTGAAATTCAAGAGAGTTGTAAAAAAACGTACCTGATGCGCTTGAAGAAGAAAGACTGCTTGCTTGCTTACTCCTTTCCCTCTCCTGAACTTCCTTTCTCTAGACTTTCTCTCTCTAGAAATTCTCTATCTAAAACTTTCTCTCTCTAGAAATTTTCTCTCTTTAGAAATTCTCTAAAAAAGACTCCCTAATAATCTTTACAGAGGTTCTCCTTACTAAGAACTCTATGGAGTGTTGATGATCCCAAATGAGAGCTCAAGGGTCCTCTTTATAAAGAAATTATCCTTAAAAAACGCTCCAAAAGAGGCCAGCCGCAAGGGGTAGCTGTACGGTTGGCAGACCGTGCGGCTGGGGCGTGCGGTTAGGGTGTGCGGCTATGCACCAAACATACGGCTGGCAGGTAGCCGTGCTGTTGGAGGGTTGCGGCTGGCACTTCAAAATGCCCTGAAACACCTAAAACGCCTAGTAAGCGAAATGGCAACACTGGTCATATCAGACTCTCGACAAATCTGAACTTGGAGTCTTTCCTATCAGTCTTCTATATGCATGATGACTCAAGACCTAATGCGAAATGCTTATTTTTTATGAAAAACCAGTGTTCATACGAGAGTCATGGATTGGGGTGTTCACAACTGGTTTACTAATAAATTGATAAAAGCATTATTCCATAGAATTTCAAGAGGCTTGACTCTTTTCCATTATCCTTCAGTTCAATTTCGTCCAATGGAATCTAGTTCGAGGTTTAAACAGATGGTTTTTCTCATGAACTTGGTGGAGATGATCTTTATGATGAGTAGATCATCTCCACAAAATTACATCAGAGGATTCACTCAGTCAAACATATTTATCAAGATTTTATTACACTCATTCAAGTTTGAATTTCTTGCTTTGAATTTCCTGATGAAGGTTTTTCATCCGTTTATTTCACCACCAAGTTTCATGGGCAAATTCATCCGTTTATTTCCCGAATTAGAACACAAACCCTAATCATATATAGTGTAAATGAGACTACTATGCTCCTTTAGTTTTGATGTTGAAGATGAATATGGGATAAATTAGATAAAATTATGTACAGTCTAAAATATGATTAGATAGGATTTGATTATAACAGACTACTATGCTCCTTTAGTTTTGATGTTGAAGATGAATATGGGATAAATTAGATAAAATTATGTACAGTCTAAAATATGATTAGATAGGATTTGATTATAAGAAATAAAAACTAAGCTTTTTTATCAATTAATTAACTGCTTTACTAATATATTGATAAAAGAATTATTCCATAGAATTTTGTAGAGAGAATGAAGCCTAACCATATATAGTGTAAAGGGTTGGCCTATATAGTGTAAATGAGACTGCTAGGCTCCTTAGTTTTATTGTTGCCATAAGAATTGTGGAAGAACTTTATACTTTCCATTAACAGTAAACATGTGTATGTATATATTATATTAAAATTAGGACAAACTTTATGTGTGTGTAATAGAATAATTAGCAATTTTTTACAATTAAAACATATTATTACATTTGGTTCAATGGTAGTTAATTGAGCTACATGCTGGTCATGAGTTTGAATCTCTTTAAAACATTATTTTATATTAATTATTAGTGCAAGAGGGTAATTTAGTAACGTTATTTACCAAAAGCTCTTTAGTCAAACTTAATATATAAACTAGACAAACATCATATGCGACGTATGTGCTACTAAAAAATATCTAATTCAACCCATAAAATAAAAGAATAATGTTAAGTGGTCTAGTGGATGAACAACATTTTACTTTGTCAAATATCCAATGTTCAAAACCTTTTTGCAAGCATGGTTTTTAATGAAAAAGGAGATTGCGGGGATAAAATAGGCAATCCGAAATTCTGAAACAGCTTCATTGCAATTGAAATTAGTGTTAACTTTCTAGTTGAGTTTTTTTTTATGAAATTTGGTGAAAATGATCTACTCATTATATAGATCATCTCAACCAAATTTAATGAAAAAATTCATCCATTTACCCTCTCAAAATGGGCTGTCTTTAAGGGTGCTCACAAATATATATATATATATTTACATTATAAATTTTTTTAGGTGGTTAAAAAGATAAAAATTTCACAAAAGGTATGATAAAAAAATGTTACTAATAAAAATAAATACATGATAGAAAATATGTTATTACAGTACATTATTTAATTAATTTTTTTAACTTCCCACCAAAAATTAATTATTTTTTCCATAATATAATTTTTTATGGAGCACTCATGTTTAAACTTGAATAGAAAAAATATTGTGACCTCACAAGCTTTCATAGAAGTCAAGAATGGCTGGCAAGGGGAAAGTTTTGGCAATTAGAAAGAAAAGTTAATTCATAGTGGTCTTCAAAGAAATAAATTTAATAAAGAAAAATTAAGCCGCCTTCTTTCATCACTCAATTTTTCGATAACACATACAAGTAGAGAGATAGTTGGTTCCGCCATGGGCGATAGTTCAGCCTCTGCCTCTGTAGCAAATCCATCGTTACTATTTGGGGATTAAAAGGTATTCCTGAATTTTTATGGTCAAGACACTCGTTATGGCTTCACCGATTACCTCTAAAACTCTCTTACTCATGCTGGCATTCATACTTTTAGGGATGACAACAATCTTCGCGTCGGCGAAGAGATCGACCCTGAACTTATTAGAGCTATCAATAATTCAAAAATCTCCATCCCTATATTCTCCAAAAACTATGATTAGTTATGATATTATTATAAGAAATAAAAAAATATTTTTCCTATCAATTAATTAACTGGCTTACTAATAAATTGATAAAAGCATTATTCCATAGAATTTTGAGAGGCTTGACTCTTCTTCATTATCCCTTAGTCCAATTTCGTATGGTGGGGTCTAATTTGAGGGTTAAACGAACTATTTATTTTTTTCATGAACTTGGTGGATGGTGGAGATGATCTTTATGATGAGTAGATCATCTCCACAAAATTTCATCAGAAGTTTCACTTTAGAGGTGGGTGAGACGATTGGCTAAAATTTTAATGGCCGAAAATGATCAAACATATTTATTAAGATTTTATTACACTCATTCTAGTTTGAATTTCCTGATAAAGATTTTTAAAAATGATCTACTCAATATAGAGATCATCACCACTAACTTTGATGGACAAATTCATCCGTTTATTTCTCGAATTACAACTCAAAGTCTAATCATATATATTGTCTTGCATAAGCTCTTTACTAGAGCCGCTTGATGCACTTGATATACTAATATTGCCGAATTATTCGCTTATCTTGAGATTAGTGCCTTAGCAAGCTTTGTATCTAATATGTCTCAAGTTTGTACTCTTTTTGTAGTCTTTTATGTGTTTGTAGGAATGGGATACAATGGCATTGCATAGATTGATCAAGAGCAAGCTTGAAGGCTTGAAAAATGTTGTTTCTAAGAAATCCCAGACCCATGATCGATCATGGGTAATGGGTATAGCCATGATCGATCATGGCACCAATTCCTGCAACAAAACACTACCATGATCGGTCATAGGTATCACCATGATTGATCATGGCCTAGCGAGGACACCAGCTGCCCACTACTTTTGGCCTTATTTTGGGGAATTTTGTTTCTAAGATAATTTTTTTGACTTATTTTTAAATTGTTTAGTTATATTTGTGTGGCTTGGGCTTAAGAATATATCTAGATATTATTATCATCAAGAACAAGAAATAAAGAGAAAGGAGAGCTCATATGATAAGTAGATTATTTCCATTGACTTTCATCATAAAACTCAAATGGGAAGTTGGTTAACTAAATATCTAAAATTTCAACGTCTTGAAATACATACATATGTGTGTGTGTGTATCAATTGTGTAATTAACCAGGATTAAAAACACTTTAGACCCTTAATGTTTACATTCGGTCTTCCTTTGGTCGTTGATGTTTTAATTTGCTCGAATAACACCACTAATATATAAATTGTGATCTACTATTGTAACATCCTGTATTTATATTAATGTTAATTATATTATATTAACTCCTTGATACATATATAAATGATTGTTTGGTGATTCGGGTGGTCCGAATCGATTTTGGTTGGTAAATAGGAAGTTTTGGTTTTCGCGATTCGTTAATTTTAGCTAACTTTGAGCTATCGTAATTTCTTCGTTACTTATTCGATTAAGGTTTCGGTCATGTAAGTTTCTAGTATTCATACCATTCTACAACTTTCGTGTTTTGACTGAAGTCCAACTCTCACTTCTCGTTGACCAAAACTGGGCCCGAAGTTGGCCCATCGCTAAATTCTGGTCTTTCGGTGGCACTTTGGAAGAGTGCTGTCTTAGGTGAATTTCTGGGAACGATTGGTCCATATTTTGGAGAAACTTACAACTAGGAAGTTGTAGATCTTTGAAATACCTTTCCGTGCATATAAAGATCACCTCAATCGGAGTTTCGAGCGAGAAGTTATGGCCAAAATACAAACAGTGCTCCAGATCCATAAGGCATATGTCGGCAGAGGACTCCATGATCGATCATGGGGGAAACCATGATCGATCATGGTCCAACGGTAAGTCGGTTTTCACCACTTTTACGTTATTTTAAGCCTCCTTCTTCCATATTTTCGGGAGAGAACCTCAGGGGAAGTTAGAGAGAGGTGAGAGCTCGTTTTTAAGGGTTCTTTGAGAGCTTTTTACACCTCTTTCATCCTCAATCTAAGATTTAAGCTTCAAATCTTTCAAACCTTCATCTCATCCACTTATTCACTATTCATCATCATCTTCGTTGGGATTTCGTCAGGCGGGCTCCGATTATCATCTTTTCTTCTTTCCTTTGGCCTACAAATTGAGGTGGGGTCCTATGGCTTTCAAAACTCGATATTATGCTTTAATTACTCGAGAATCATGATTTTTGATCATTATTTGTATGAAAAACTTGAAGATAAAAAGGGGTTATATTGTTGTTTGATTTATAATACTATGTTTGCATGATTTAAAGCATGATATGCCTTACCCACTGGTTGTACTGTGTTATTGGAATCATATACGATATCTCTTGGTGGTGTGGGTATTGTTTGTGGGAAAAATGAAACTATTGATTGATTTATACACACCAAGAGATATATAATTGGTTGTACTTGAGTGGGTATGGCATAGTTTGCTTGATGTTTGTATAAATGAGCATGTTTTCATCCTATATACATCATTATTGTGTCAACCAAAAGCTCGGAAAGATTGTGGCAAGCTCTGGATCAATTTCTCGATTCATGGTTCTATTATTTGCTTATGTGAAGCATTCTGCGGTTCGTGAATATGATGGAGAGCTAGTGTCTCTCAAGACCAGATGGTTATATCAATATGGTGCTTGCCGGGATGGGAAAAATAGGCAGGGCTCGGTGCCCTTGGGTTGAAAAGCCGTAAACCCCTGGGGGAGCAATGTATGGCCGCCTATTAGCCACCGGTGTGGAGCCCCAGAACATAGGGAAATTGGCAAGGCACTGTAGTTCCGTGGGTATGATTCTATTTGAGGACTTGAGGTCCAAGAATTGTGATCTATTGATATATTCTGAGGTCGATGGGCCGGGTTATTTCTATAAGGCCGTTGGGTCAATTTATGACTGTTATCGGATGACGGTCGGGCCACCTTGCATTTGGAATCAGCATTAGCAAATTCGAGCTACGTGATTCTATGGTTGACACATGGGAGGTAACATGCATTGGCATATGCATTGCATTACTAAATGAATACATGTTTTCCACTGAATTGTGTTTTTTTCTGTGATTATTTACCCTACTGAGCGTACAGCTCACCCCGTTCTTTCCCTAAAACCTACAGGTACTCAGGAATCCAAAGAAGGCAAGGACGCGATGGGTTCGGGAACGAATTAGAAGCTCTGATACTTGTATTTTGATAATTTTGATTGTGTATATCATGGTACGGCAAGTCACGGCTTGCCTATAATACATCCACTTTTAATTAGTCCCCTTTTTGATATTTATGCATGTATATATGTATGAACTTGACCTACCCCATATCATTACTATGCTTATGAAATCTGCACTACATGGTACATGTTATAATGCTTTACCATCATTTTTGTATATTGTACCCATCAATGCTTAATATACAATATGTTGTTGACTTATATTATTCGTATATACCTATCTTAGTCCTACTAAGATGGGTCAGTGGCGCCCCAGGCCTTAACTACGGGTGTTATCCTGTACAATTTAGGCAGGGGTGTTACAATTTGGTATTAGAGTTTAGGTTTTGCGATTTCTTGGGTTGTGGGACGAAATTTGTGACATATTGTGATAGATTGTCATCTTGTTAACATATATTGGACAATCATGACATTTTTCCTCTATATTTCATATAGAATGACGTCTTCACCAAATCACAATGCCACCCACGAGAGTTCCACCTCCGGGGAGTCAGTTGATGCTATCCGTGCCATGGCCCGAGAGTTGGGCAATGTGTTGGGACATATAGAACAACCCCAGAGTAGAGTCCAAGAGAATAGGGCTATGGTGGCCCTAAAGAAGTTCAAAAAGCTCGCCCCACCTACATTCAACGGGACATCTGGTCCTGATGCGGCAGAGTCCTGGCTCGATCAAATAGAGAGAGCCTTCGAAGTCATGACCTTACCTGATGATTTGAAGCTTAATTTGGGGACCTACCAGCTGGTTGATCAAGCTGATATCTGGTGGAGGAACGTGTCTAGGAGGGCGGACGCTCCTGGTACCTGGGAGCAATTTACCCAGGTATTTTTGGAACGTTATTTTTCTTCCGTTCATCGAAGTCAGAAGAGAGATGAATTTCGTTCCCTCATCCAAGGGAACATGTCGGTGTCAGAGTATGAAGTGAAGTTTGAAAGTCTGAGTCGTTTTGATAAGAGCCTGGATAATGACTCCGAGGAAAAGATACGTTTATTCCTCAAGGGGTTGAAACCTTCGATTCGGGAGAAAGTATATCATCTAAATCACAGTAGTGTTGCTGAAGTGGTGAGGACGGCGATGAAGGTGGAGCAAGAAAGGATAGATGCCAGTAGATTCCTTGATAAAAAGAGGGGTATTGAAGGGAAAAAGTCGGGTGGTCAGGGAAAGAGGTATAAGAGTGGTTATGAGTCTTCTAGCGGGGGTTTTGGCCGAGGTCGGTCCTTTAGCTCGAGTAGAGAAAACCAAGGGTTTGGGGATAGAGTCTACTACGGGTGTGGTCAAGTGGGGCACTTTAAGAGGGAATGTCCAAATATAAGTCGAGAGCAGCGACAACCATCCCAGTCATTCAGTAGTCGGCCTCAGTTTCAGGGTTTGAGCCGCACGGGCGGTGAGGGTCAGTCCTTTACTAGCGGCCAGAGCGGTCAAGGCCGTGGACAGAGTCAGGGTGGGTCCCGTGGTGGTGGAGGTTCATACTCCCGAGGTGGTGGCAGAACACAAGGTCGAGTCTACACGTTAACACAGTCAGAGCAACCGGAGGTCAAAGTGATGGAAGGTACTATCTTGTTCTTTAGTACCTGGGTGAAAGTTCTGTTTGATACTGGTGCCTCCCATTCCTTTATTTCACGTGCGTTGGTTGATAGATTGGGATTGTGTGTTAAATCATTGAATACACCTTTATGGGTCAGTACACCTATGGGGGATAGAATTCGGTTGGGATCTATTTGTAGAAACTGCTCCTTGAGTTTTGGAGTCTTCGATAGAGTTTGATCATGTTGTTCTCGATACGGGAGATTATGATCTTATTTTGGGTATGGATTGGTTAGCCACTTTTCATGTGGTAATCGATTGTTCTAAACACCGGTTGTCGATTTCATTATCGGATCGTGAGATTTTAACTTTCAAATGTGAACCTAAGTAACTTGTTTCGTGTGCATATCTCAAACCCAAAGAACAATGGAGTTACTTTGGGTGGTTTGGCCAATATTATAGCTCGAGAGGATGGTAGTCCTCGTCTTTCGGATCTTCCCGTGGTTAGGGAATTTCTTGATGTGTTTCCCGATGATCTTTCGGGTCTACCCCCACATCGGGAGGTGGACTTCTCTATTGACATTGTTCCGGGTATTGCACCAATATCTTTAGCTCCGTATCGTATGGCTCCTGCTGAACTAAAGGAGCTGAAGATTCAGATTGATGAATTATTGCGAAAAGGGTTCATCAGACCCAGTGTATCTCCGTGGGGTGCACCTGTTCTGTTTGCCAAAAAGCAGGATGGGTCTTTGAGGTTATGCATAGACTATCGTCAGTTGAACCGGGTCACTATTAAGAATAAGTATCCGTTGCCTCGAATCGATGATTTGTTCGATCAATTACAAGGTGCTGTTAGGTTTTCCAAGATCGATCTTCGATCGGGCTATCACCAGATGTTGGTCCGTGATGAAGACATTCCGAAGACGGCCTTTCGTACTCGTTATGGGCATTATGAGTTCCTAGTAATGCCATTCGGGTTGACGAATGCCCCGGTGGCGTTTATGGATCTAATGAATCGTTTATACCGTCCGTATCTCGATCAGTTTGTGGTAGTTTTCATAGACGATATTCTTATATATTCCAAGTCCGATGAAGAGCATGAGAGTCATCTTCGTTTGGCTCTTCAAGTTCTTCGGGATCATAAGCTATATGCAAAACTTAGCAAATGTGACTTTTGGATGTCAAAAGTCAAATTCTTGGGACATGTCGTCTCGAGAAAGGGTATCTCCGTCGATCCGGCAAAAGTAGAAGCAGTCCTAAAGTGGGAGAGACCTCGGAATGTTACTGAGGTTAGGAGTTTCTTGGGTTTAGCTGGGTACTATCGTCGGTTTGTCAAAGATTTCTCCCGTATAGCTTTACCGTTAACTCGCCTAACTCATAAGGGCGTTCAGTACGTGTGGGATGAACCATGTAAGAAAGCTTTCTTAGAACTGAAAGATAGGCTTACCTCCGTTCCAGTTCTTATTCTGCCTGAGCGAGGAAAAGGTTATACAATATAGTGTGATGCTTCTAGGCTTGGTTTGGGTAGGGTCCTAATGCAAGAGGAGCATGTTGTGGCTTATGCTTCTCGTCAACTTAAGCAGCACGAGAAAAACTACCCCACTCACGATCTAGAATTGACTGCAGTTGTCTTTGCTCTTAAGATTTGGCGCCATTACTTGTATGGCGAGAGATTCGAAGTCTACTCAGATCATAAGAGCCTGAAGTATATCTTTACTCAAAAAGATTTGAATCTTAGACAACGTCGGTGGGTAGAGTATTTAGAAGATTATGATTTTACTCTCCAATATCATCCGGGTAAGGCTAATGTGGTAGCCGATGCCTTAAGCCGAAAATCTCAGGGGTCCTTAGCCGCGTTACGAGGTCGGGAATGGAGGTTGAGGGAGGAATTGCAACGATACAATCTAATGGTGAATCATGATGAGAACCGAGCCTATTTATATAACATGATTGCCCAACCGGCTATCCAGCAACGGGTGATAGATGCTCAATGGGCAGATGAAGCTTTTCAGGTGATACGTGATCATTTGGCTACGGAAGCCGAATACGGTGGGTATACACTTGGGACCGATGGTGGGATTCGAGTCCGAGATAGATTAGTAGTGCCGAACAATCCAGAAGTTAGGAATGAAATTCTAAGTGAGGCTCACCATTCTAAATTCTCTATTCATCCCGGTGGTACAAAGATGTACCGGGACTTATGTCGAAATTTCTGGTGGAACGGCATGAAGAAGGATGTCGCAAATTTTGTGAATAAGTGTATGACGTGTCAGCTAGTAAAGGCCGAACACCAAAGGCCTGCGGGACAACTCCAGCCATTACCCATTCCCGAGTGGAAGTGGGAACATGTTACCATGGACTTTGTTTCGGGGTTACCGAAGGCATTAGGGGGTCAAGATACTATTTGGGTGATTGTCATTAGATTAACCAAATCCGCTCACTTCCTTCCCATCCGGAACAACCAAAATGTAGAGAGTTTGGGAAAATTCTATGTTCGGGAGATAGTCAAGCTCCATGGGGTTCCACTGACCATTGTGTCGGATCGAGATCCACGTTTCACTTCTCGATTCTGGGAGAGTCTTCAAAGGGCCTTGGGGACTCAATTGAACTTCAGTACAGCGTTCCATCCACAAACCGATGGACAATCTGAGCAGGTTATCCAAATACTTGAAGATATGTTAAGGGCGTGTGTCCTCGACTTTCGAGGAAACTGGATAGAACATTTGCCATTAGTCGAGTTTGCATATAACAATAGCTTTCAGGCTAGTATAGGCATGGCACCTTACGAAGCCCTTTACGGTCGTCCATGTAGATCCCCGGTGTGTTGGTATGAAGTCGGGGAGAGAACCTTGTTGGGTCCGGAGTTAGTAGAGCAAACTACCGAAAAGATTAAGACTATTCGACAACATCTCCTAACCGCCCAAAGTCGGCAGAAAATTTATGCCGGTAGGCGCCGTCGTCCATTAGAATTCAAAGTGGGTAACCATGTGTTCTTGAAAACCAAACCCCGTTTTGGTATTACACGGTTTGGTAGTAAAGGGAAGTTGTCTCCCCGATACATCGGGCCTTTTGAGATTCTTGAACGTGTCAGGAATGTTTCATATCATCTAGCCTTACCACCACAGTTGTCTAGCGTTCACAATGTCTTCCATGTATCGATGCTACGCAGATATGTTCATGATCCTTCCCATATTGTTCAATGGGAAAATCTCGAGGTGTTAGACGATGGAACATACGAAACCCGCCCAATACAGATTTTGGACCGCCGAGATTAGGTGTTACGAAACAAGGTTATCCCATTAGTGAAGGTTTTATGGTTACATCACGGAGCCGAGGAGGCAACGTGGGAATTAGAGACAGAAATTCGTAGCAAGTATCCCAAACTGTTTGATTAAAATGTAATATCCAAATTTCGAGGACGGAATTTTATTTAATGGGAGAGATTGTAACATCCTGTATTTATATTAATGTTAATTATGTTATATTAACTCCTTGATACATATATGAATGATCGTTTGGTGATTCGGGTGGTCCGAATCGATTTTGGTTGGTAAATAGGAAATTTTGGTTTTTCGCGATTCGTTACTTTTAGCTAACTTTGAGCTATCGTAATTTCTTCGTTACTTATCCGATGAAGGTTTCATTCAAGTAAGTTTCTAGTATTCATACCATTCTACAACTTTCATGTTTTGACTGAAGTCCAATTCTCACTTCTCGTTGACCAAAACAGGGCCCGAAGTTGGCCCATCGCTAAATTCTGGTCTTTCGGTGGCGCTTTGGCAGAGCGCTGTCTTCAGTGAATTTCTGAGAACGATTGGTCCATAATTTGGAGAAACTTCAAACTAGGAAGTTGTAGATCTTTGAAATACCTTTCCGTGCATATAAAGATCACCTCAATCGGAGATTCGAACGAAAAGTTATGGCCAAAATACAAACAGTGCTCCAGATCCATAAGGCATATGTCGGCAGAGGACTCCATGATCGATCATGGGGGAAACCATGATCGATCATGGTCCAACGGTAAGTCGGTTTTCACCACTTTTACGTTATTTTAAGCCTCCTTCTTCCATATTTTCGGGAGAGAACCTCAGGGGAAGTTAGAGAGAGGTGAGAGCTCGTTTTTAAGGGTTCTTTGAGAGCTTTTTACACCTCTTTCATCCTCAATCCAAGATTTAAGCTTCAAATCTTTCAAACCTTCATCTCATCCACTTATTCACTATTCATCATCATCTTCGTTGGGATTTCGTCATGCGGGCTCCGATTATCATCTTTTCTTCTTTCCTTTGGCCTACAAATTGAGGTAGGGGTCCCATGGCTTTCAAAACTCGACATTATGCTTTAATTACTCGAGAATCATGATTTTTGATCATTATTTGTATGAAAAACTTGAAGATAAAAAGGGGTTATATTGTTGTTTGATTTATAATACTATGTTTGCATGATTTAAAGCATGATATGCCTTACCCACTGGTTGTACTGTGTTATTGGAATCATATACGATATCTCTTGGTGGTGTGGATATTGTTTGTGGGAAAAATGAAACTATTGATTGATTTATACACACCAAGAGATATATAATTGGTTTTACTTGAGTGGGTATGACATAGTTTGCTTGATGTTTGTATAAATGAGCATGTTTGCATCCTGTATACATCATTATTGTGTCAACCAAAAGTTCGGAAAGATTGTGGCAAGCTCTGGATCAATTTCTCGATTCATGGTTCTATTATTTGCCTATGTGAAGTATTTTGCGGTTCGTGAATATGATGGAGAGCTAGTGTCTCTCAAGACCAGATGGTTATATCAATATGGTGCTTGCCGGGATAGGAAAAATAGGCAGGGCTCAGTGCCCTTGTGTTGAAAAGCCCTAAACCCCCGGGGGAGCAATGTATGGCCGCCTATTAGCCACCGGTGTAGAGCCCGGGAACATAGGGAAATTGGCAAGGCACTGTAGTTCCGTGGGTATGATTCTATTTGAGGACTTGAGGTCCAAGAATTGTGATCTATTGATATATTCTGAGGTCGATGGGCCGGGTTATTTCTATAAGGCCGTTGGGTCAATTTATGACGGTTATCAGATGACGGTCGTGCCACCTTGCATTTGGAATCAGCATTAGCAAATTCGAGCTACGTGATTCTATGGTTGACACATGGGAGGTAACCTGCATTGGCATATGCATTGCATTACTAAATGAATACATGTTTTCCACTGAATTGTGTTTTTTTCTGTGATTATTTACCCCTACTGAGCGTACAGCTCACCCCGTTCTTTCCCTAAAACCTACAGGTACTCAGGAATCCAAAGAAGGCAAGAACGCGATGGGTTCAGGAACGAATTAGAAGCTCTGATACTTGTATTTTGATAATTTTGATTGTGTATATCATGGTACGGCAAGTCACGGCTTGCCTATAATACATCCACTTTTAATTAGTCCCCTTTTTGATATTTATGCATGTATATATGTATGAACTTGACCTACCCCATATCATTACTATGCTTATGAAATCTGCACTACATGGTACATGTTATAATGCTTTACCATCATTTTTGTATATTGTACCCATCAATGCTTAATATACAGTATGTTGTTGACTTATATTATTCGTATATACCTATCTTAGTCCTACTAAGATGGGTCAGTGACGCCCCAGGCGTTAACTACGGGTGTTATCCTGTACAATTAAGGTGGGGGTGTTACAACTATGGTCCTAAATTGAACGGAAGTCCAATTTTCGTCACTTTCATGCACGTGGAGTGTACATGTTGGTATTCTAAGGCTATAATTAGCAATTGACACAACCCATTGCTTGATAAGCTCGTAACCTTATAAGATCCACACACACAACAAAACAGATCATCAAAGCTAATAATAGAGCAAATTTAGGGCTAATCTTTTTCCCCAAAATTTATGCAATTCACATAAAACTTGTATGATCAGGGCAATAAATAATGGTGAAGAAACTACAATGAGTTGGGAAGTGAGGACTAAAGAACTAAAGATATTTGGTACACCATTGTATGGTATGTTTTCACTACCCTTCTTCTTGGTTTGTTGATCTTTGTTGATTAGAATGTGAAAGCATGTTTCTAAATTGACCTTGAAACCTTATTTTCTACTTATTCTTTTTTTTTCTTTCATTGTAGGAGATTCTGATATGTTTACTTTGAATATACATCATGGCGGATAATTTCTGAATCCTAAGAGAATGTATGTTGGGGATAGGGCTATTACTTACATTGATCATTGTGAAATAAATAAGATATCACTTTTAGAATTAAGATCGATGGTTACAAAGCTGGGATATTGTGGAGTTGTTAAATTTTATCATCGGATACCTCGTAATGAAAAGGAAGAAAACTGTATTCAGACTCATTGAAAATGATAGTGATTTGTTAAAGGTTTCTGATTACATCCCAAGAAATAGGGAAGTAGAAATATATATGGATTATAATTTTGTGCAACTAGATATCCCTGAGGAAGTAAATGACCACCTTTTAGATTCTCATTACCTTGATATAGAAAAAGGGATGGGACTAGTGATTACTGATAAAGATGATGATGACTCTTCTGATTGTGATTAGGTAAGCTTGTGTTATAATCATTATGATGAAAATGATGATGAATTGTGTGAGAACCTGCGCTTTCGACGTTGGCCTCCTTGGCGGCGATTCCTCTGGTTTCCTAGTTTGTTTGGAAAAAAGTTCATTTTATTATAGAAAAAAGGTGATGGTTTGCAAAGGAAATCAGAATCGCCAGTTTGGTTTACTAAACAAACAAAAGTCTGTGTAGAAGAGGAACATTTATGGATTAAACGACCTCTTAAACACAATTAATGCAAAACCAGTTAATTTAAAGGTTCAGGGATTAAGTTACGAATCGAAAAGGTATTAAGCACCCAATTCACCCTTTTAGTCTCTTAGTAGGATATGCGTGTAATTATAATCAAAGATTCACATGCCTATTGATATAATCGTATATCAGCCCATGGTTTTAGGAAAACGGGATTTTGGAGTAGGGATGGAAAGCATGTGCTTCGTATTGCGCCCTTTTAGTTTAGAAATCAGTACGTGTGTGATTTGAAAAATGATTTTGATAATGATAGATAGTAAAACATGTGTTTTTGGTAAAGTTCAGGGCTTTTCGGAAGCTAATTCAATTTGGAATCCGAGATCCTTTAATCCTTAAGACTTGTTCATCAATAGTGTACTGCAATCTAATAACTTAAACCGGCATTATCGAATCTAGTACTATCATATTAGATATTTAGGTAAGTATCGCAATTTATAGATTAAATCAGGTACAAATGCTTATTGATTCCTTCGTGAACCGACACTGATAAAATCGGGATTTTACGAAATTAACTGATAAAAATATGACTAAAAACGATCACATCTTGTTCCACGCCTTTGGTTTTATAAACGAGGTTTAAATATGAAATCTCGACTAATTTTGAGATAAATAGCAATTTTTACATGTGATTGATCAATTATAATTGATAAATTAAAAATAGATATATAAATAAATAAAGTCGAACTGTGATAAAAAATACCTGAGAGCCTTGAAAATAGTATAATACTATTTTAGAGTACTGTTCTCGAAGTCCCAGAGCTAACTTATGCTTTAAATGGGTTAGTGTATGTATATTTATAGCTAAAAAGTGCTGGGAAAACGCCTTTTGTCATGTGGACAAAGGGTTTGTCAACAAGACAAAGAAATTGTGTGTCTTGTGGACAAATGGTTTGTCCACAGGACATTACTATTCATCCTAAGTCAAATTTTGTTGTTTTGGCCAAAGGAAGCATCCAATTGATCTATTTTTTTAATATGCTATTTAGCATAGTAAAACCAACCTACTGACCAAATTTTAGCACATTTAGACTTCATCAAGGCCTCTGTTTGATTATTCGAAATGAAATCTCGGTTAAATGAATTCCTGGAGATCCCGCTTTCGGATAGAGCTGATTTTTTAGTATGTTACTCCTTGTGGCACTACCTAACAATTCTGAAAGTTTGAGGATGATAAAAAATTAGGAACTCTTATTGTATAATTTTTCACAAGATTGACGGCTTCCAGATCTGGCAACTCCCAGTAATTCTCGTAACTTCTCATCCAGGTGTCCTTTTGGCTTCCATCTTTGACCTATATCACATGTACATAGTATGTATGCATTTATGAGTACTCGTGCATGCATGTGTTTTCATTTCCTTAGAGATCGAGATTCTTGCGAGGGTCGCAAAATAAGGTGTTCACAGACCCTCTCGGCTTAGGTTCTTTGTGGAAAAAAGAAACTAGGACGATAACGAGAACCCGTCATTTTGCGACACTCGCATGAATCATAAGTGAAATTTTAAAAACAATGCCAAACAAATGATGTCATGTTATGCTGCTTATCTCCGCCATGGATGGATGGGTGATTTCGGGACTGTTCGGGGCACATTATATGCTTTGCTGTGATATGCTAAATTGTAGTACTCCTCTTAATGAGGACCGTTCTGTTAGCAAGACGATTAAGAAAGATTTATTGGGTATTGAATTGATGTACTCCCACTGGCAAGTGTTGACCTAAGGTCTTAATCTTATTTTGATAATAACAATAAATCAATCATGTGTAATTTAACATGTTTCTTGATATAAGTATATAGTTCATTTACTTGGAAAATTCAAGAAAAACATGACAAGGATTACTCTTTCACTATTCGATCATTGGACAAGACAAGGAAGATCAAATCCTTCAATGCAAATCATGAAGCACAAAAGATCAAAAGACTATATGAAAAGCTTCAAGGAAAAAGATTCAAATGAAGATCAATCCGAAGAAATAAATCAAAGCATTCGAAGATTCGTTAATTCAGTAATTGAGTGAGTGCTTAAGATTTATGTAAAGTTACTTTATAGATCAAATCCTTATATCTCAAACATATTCATGCATCTTTTAAAGATTGATTCAAACAAGCTTGAAATTGAATTTATTTGAAAAACATCATTTTACAAAGACCGAGTTTCAAAATAAATTCATATTAATTTTAAATGATCATATTTTAAGCTATAATAAAACTAGGTATCTTAGAAACATATCTCTAAGGTTCAAAAATCATTATAATTGTATTTGGTACTAAATTGTTAAATTGCAAAAATGTTTTTATTTTACATTTAAAATTCGCTCAATTTTCGCACAATTTTGATCTAATGGTAAGATGGAGGCTTTCCTGGACTCCGATCATTTTGAAATTTTTACAGTAGTTAGAAAACATCTCTTATCACTTTTGAATAAAATTTACGCATGATCCAACGGTCAAATTGGGAGAAATTATCAAAACAAATTTGTATTTTTTGTCAAAACTAGCTGTTGGAAAGTTTGAAAATGTATACCTTTGACCCAAAACCTTTCTTAATCATCCCCAACGGCCATATGGTTTTGCAAGCTATATATATGAGGTCCTAGACATGTTTTAACACACCTTGAATCATTCTAATACTCTATTATTCACATATTCAAATATACAAAGATTCAAGAACACATTTTGATCAATTTTTCATCTTTTGAGCTATATATTTTGATCAATCTTGATAACTCTAGTTTGAGCTTCATTTGTATTCTTCAAATACACTTGAGAGTTATTGTATTGATGTGTATCACTACAAACAATTTATTCTTCATATCAAAAGAGAGTTTGTCTCTTTGTAGAGCAAGATAGCATATCTTGTGAGAAGTGTAATGGGTATAGCTACATTGTGAGTGTTGTGTGCATAACAATATTTGTATTGAGGTTTGATCTTCACCCGAAGAAGATTGAATAGTGGAAATTCTCGTGGAACTAACCGAGTGCGGACGTATGGGTTAGGAAACCGAACCGTGAGGACAAAAAGTCTTGAGCTTCAAATTGGTTTAATCTCTCTAAACTCAAGCTCTCTTTTTATTTTTATATTATTGCTTGTATTTTGAGTTTGCTTATTTGTTTGTCTTGGGATTGATTACTTGAAATTTATTATTTTCTTGATATTGTCGCTTAACTAAGTTGCTTTGCTTAAATATTTTTAAAACATTTTAATTCTGCATTAAATTTTTAAAACCCTGTTCACCCCCCTCTAGGGTTGTTTTCCGACCAACAATTGGTATCAGAGGTTGTACTTTTATTTTGATTTAATAATCTTATAATTTATGATCATGTCTATATATCAAGGAACCGGTTTTTCCGAAGGTCTTTCCACCTCTAGACCACCCCTATTTGATAGTAAAAATTATAGCTATTGGAAAAGTAGAATGAGTATATTTTTACAATCTAGTGATTTTGAACAATGGAGAGTTCTACTTGAAAAACCCTATGAAATTATCAAAAGAGATGATAGTGGAAAAATTGTTCCTAAGAAAATGTCCGAATATGATGAAAATGATATTAAGAAAATTCAATATAATGCTAGAGCCTTAAATGCTTTATATTGTGCATTAAGCATGGATGAATATAACAAAATTTCTAGTTGCAAAACGGCCAAAGAAATTTAGGATAAACTTGAGGTTACCTACGAAGGAACCACTCAAGTTAAAGACGATAACATAAATATGCTTGTTCATGATTATGAACTATTTAAAATGGAGCCTAATGAATCTCTTTCTTCTATGTATACTAGATTTTCTATTATTACTAATGATTTGGATCTTCTTGGAAAAGTTTATTCTAATGAAGATAAGATAAGAAAAATTCTTAGGATTCTTCCAAAGAAGTGGCGACCAAAAGTGACGGCGATTCAAGAAGCAAAGAATCTCAAAACACTCAGCATGGACGAGCTTTTGAGATCTCTAAAAACTCATGAGAATGAACTTCAAAGAGAAGAAGAAGCGGATACAAAATCAAAGAAAACTTTAACTCTTAAAACTATCCAACATGAAGATAATGATGTATCAATGGATGGTGATGAAGACATGGCGCTTTTATCTAGAAAATTTATTCTCATACTTCCCGACCTCCTAAAATCATGATATTCTGTGGAGAGCTAGGAAATGTTATTGGGAATAACATATTAAAAAATCAACTTGATCCGACTGTTGGATCTTCAGGAATTGGAAAAACCAGAAATTCAGCTTGAAAAATCAAACGGAGGCCTTCCCGATGTCCAAAAATTTTGAAATTTGGGAAGTAGATAGGTCTTAGCATCGGTAATAACCTGTTTAAAAATCAGATTAATCCGATGTTTATTTTGGCCAGAATTGCGAAAAAATATTGTGCGTGTAGATCAGGGGTTTGTCCGCGGACACGCACTTTCATTCCGGCCCATTTGAAGCATCAATCAGTTCTGGGACTTCGGGAACAGTGCTCTAAAATAGTATTCTACTATTTCTGAGGCTCTCAGGTATTTTTTTTATTAATTTTTCTTTAATTCTTTATCTATCCTTATTTTATCTGTTATAATTGACCAATTGCATGCAAAAATTGCTACTTATCTCAAAATCAGTCAAGATTTCACATTTAAAACCTGTTTTCAAAACCGAAGGCGTAGAACGAGCTGAAACAATTTTAAATATATTTTTACCATTTAATTTTATAAAATCTCGATTTTATCAGTCTCGATTTATGAAGGAATCAATACACGTTTGTATTCGATTTAACCTATAAATCGCGGTGCTTACGTAAATATCCAATATGATAGTACTGGATTCTTCAATGCCGGTTTAGATTATTAAACTGTGGTACACTATTGACGAACGAATCTCGAGGATTGCCGGATATCCGATTCCAAATCGAATTAGCTTCCGAAAAGTCCCAAATGTTTCCAAAAACACTTGTTTTACTATTTATCATTATCAAAATCAATTTTCAAATCACACACACACACACTGATTTCTAAAATCGAAGGGTGAAATACGAAGCACATGGTTTTCATCTCCACTCGAAAATCCCATTTTTTTCTAAAATTATGGACCGATATGCGATAACGTCAATTAACATACAAATGTTCGATTATAATTCCACGCATATTCTACTTAGAGACCGATTTTGAATCAACTGGTTTCGGATTAATTGTGTTTAAGAGGTTGTTTAATTCTTAAATGTTCTTCTTTTACATAGAGTTTTGTTTGTTTAGTAAAACAAACTGGCGACTCTAATTCTTTTGCAAATCGTCACCTTTTTTTATAATAAAACGAACTGTTTTCCAAAAATTTAAAACCGAAAAACCGGAGGAATCGCTGCCGCAGGGACCGGGAGTCGAGTGCACGGATTCTCACAGTGGCGACTCTGTTGGGGATTTTTTTAAGAGGATTAGACTCTAAATAATAGTAGAATATGCAAAGATAGTCGTTTCCGTTTGCATGTTTTCGTTTTCGGCCTTAGTTTTAGGAGAACATAGATGCGATCTAGGTGAATACCCTGATTCCCTTTTGGTTGGTAATTATTGTTTGAGGAAAATCTTTTAATAATTAAAATTTGGAAGTACTCGAACAAATCTTAAAGCGCTCATCATAATATACTTCCATAATTGTTATTTTGCACGCACGCACTGCCATCGTGCATTATCATGAGTGTGAAATTACCCTAATTAACCCGAAAATACTGCTTAGTGAGTAGGGAGTTGGCTCATCTAGATCAACATAAACCAAAAGCTCTTATTTTCACTCTCCTTGGCCAAGTACCAACCAAGGTATATCGAGTGACGAGAACACTCACGTACCCGGGATGTATATCAAAAGGTCCTTGCACATACTCGCCTTTGGGGTACATAGTAAGACCTAGCCAAACAAGGGGGATCCTAAACCTTACCCATCACACCATGCTTGCATATAGGATGTGTCAACCTAGTACACTTGAATTTTTGCATGTTTTCTTAACCGTCAGTCGTGAGATTAGTGAAGAAAAGGCCTTGTCATACATACCAACTCTTGGTTTAGCAAGTACAGCTGGTGGCTATCCAACCCCGTTAGTAGAAACCCCTCACTAAAACCCGTTAGTGAGAATTTCCCTGTTACCATTTCCACGAAAAGCAACTCAAAGAGGAGAGAACCTCCTGATTTTCAAAAATGTTTTCCAAAAGATGAGTCATTTTCCAAAAACGAGTTTTCTAAATATAATTTTCAAAACTGGAAGGTTATAAGGGCACCCCATGAATATATGTTCCTACCCTAAACCTGCCCATGAGGCTCTCAAGTTGTTGCTGTTGGCCTACTTTCGTCTAAACACCAAAAAGTGGCTTTCAATTTTATTTTCCTGTTAAGTCATAGTTTTCTGAGAATTATGCAATCTGTGGCAAAGTATTGATTTTTTGGTCAATCCCTTACTTATTTCTCCCCGTTCTTCACCACTCTCAGGTTTTCATACCGAAACACACTTGCCGGTTGGGCTGGTAGGGATCGTACATGTAGACTTACTAGACCAGACTCACCTCTCACAATGCTACCACGACATGTTCTCGATTTTCAGAATGACCAGGTCAAGGATAACGAAGGAGGGGGTAATGATACTAAAGGTCAACACCATGCAGCGGATCCGCCGCCGGATCCCGTTTTACCCATCAACCCGGAAGCCCTGTCCCCAGAACAGCTTTACCAAATGATAAAGGGTATGGCATAGTCTATGAATACCATGACCAACCTGCAGAGAGCCACCCAGTCCTGTCTCGACACCTTACTAGCCACCTGGGCACCTGCCAAACCAAATCCACCAAACCCTAACCCCTCTCAAATTAAACCAAGGTCGAGGCCATCCAATTCCTCCACCTCAGCAAAACATCCCACCTCAGTAAAATATCCTACCCATCCCCCACTAAACCAAGGTCCACCAGCACCAGATGCTGTTAATATATGGCCCTATCCCGAGCATAATTAACCTCGACAGCACCATAATCCACTTTTCGAAGGGCACGAACCAGATTTGGATATGGGGCAGTACGATGAATCAGTAGCCGCATAGGCCAAAGAGAACGAGGCCATCAACTTATTGAAAGAATAAGTGAAAGCGTTGAATCAGAAGGTGACCGATAAGGTTGATGACATAGCTGATCTCCAAAACCTCTCCCTTTTCCCTAAAGCCAGGCTGCCGGTGGGTTTTAAGCTTCCCAGTGTGGAAAATTTCTCGGGAAATAGCCATCCTCGTCTACATCTTAAGGCCTATGTCTGCACTATGCAGTTGTATGGGTTGAACGAGACTTATTTGGCCTAAGGTTTCCACCAGACTTTAACAGGGCCAGCACACAGTTGGTTTCTAGGGTTGAAAAAACACATAATGGCAGACTGGAAGAGTATCGTAAAGGAGTTCATGGAGCAGTACAAGTTAAACGAAGAGTTGAAAGTTACTCGTAAACATCTTGAAATAGCTAAACAGAGAGACAATGAAAGTGTCAGCGATTTCATCACGCGCTGGAGGGAATTGGCATCACAGATGATTGATCGGATCTCTGAGGAAGAACAACTGGGGTTAACTGTCTAGAATTTTAAGCCTGAGATCAGGGGTGGCATGGGGCGACAATACTTTGAGAAATATAAGGCTTTGATGCACGTGGCCAACGAAAGCGAAGAGGAGCTTGCAAGAGCCGACGAGGTTAAAAAAGCCTCGTCCCAATACAAGAAATCCACTTCTGTTGTTAATCAAGTGTGGTCCTATCAGAATTCGGGTCCTTACCAACGAACCAATTTTCAGTACCGACGAGAGTAGGGGTTTGCACCTGGCCAAGGGTTCGTTAATCAAACTTGGAATACTGGAAAAACTAAGGGTCGACGTTTTGCTCGCCTCCCAACCTCATTCAGTAAGACTCTAGCTGCACTATAAGAAAGTGGAATCATACTACCATTGACCCCCTCGGGCCCCTCCCGATCCGCGACCTCCTAATGGGAGCACCAATGAACGTTGCGAATACCATCAAGGCCAAGGACACAACATTGACCAATGCGTAGCCCTGAGACACGCTATCCAAGATTTGATCGAGGCAAGAAAGATCCCTGACCCTAAGACACCAAATATTAAATGAGAGAAACCCTAAGTAGCAGGTATGCATCATTTAATCCAGTTTACTTGAACCATCTTAGAGATAGGGGAATCGAGAGAGAAATGGAGCAAATTTGTAAGGGTTAAGGGTAGAATGAAGAATTTTCTATCAATGTACCTATTCATTTTATTAATAAAATCGAAACGTTTCTTCTGAGTATCCTAATTCATGATTGCCTCTTTCTTAAACTAAATCCATAAACAATATTTTTGAAAGGGCACAAGCAACGAGTCTAAATCGAAAAGAATGGACCTGCCATAAACTCGCTGAGGGTGCAGAGGCACACTCATTGAAAGGGCCAAGGGTACAACACTGAGGGTGCTGAGGGTATACACACTGAGGGTGCCGAAGGTACAGACACTGAGGGTGTCGGGGGTACATGCATCGAGTGTATTGACAAGAAGACCCGAACAGCTCTCCAAAATCTAGCCTCGCCATTCACAATTCGCACATGCTGAGCGTGCCGATGGTACATACACTGAGGGTATCGACAAGAAGACCTGAAAAGCTCTTCGTGGGTGCCGAGGGTACATGCATTAAGGGTGCCAAGGGTATATGCACCGAGGGTATTAAATGAGAAGACCCGAAATGACTCTCCAAGGACTAGCCTCTCCCTTTATCATTTACACTGAGGGTGCCATCAAAACCTTCTGGCTATCAGCAGAACCACAAACTTTACCTCTGGCTATCAAGTCAACAAAATCAATCAGTTTAGCAACTAAATGCCCTGCCTCTCTCAAAGATCAAGCTAGCCCACACCCACTCATGAAAATACAGAACATCGGTAATTCTCTTGAGACTGAGGGTATAAGCAAAAGCAGCAATGCGCACGGGTTCTAACAAGCTCAAGAATCAAGAAGGAGATAGCAACTTGTCAAAACAGAAGCATGACGCTGGATCAACGGAATCCCAAGACGGAAGCACACCATTTCTCCTATTACAGATATCACCTTGCACTCACTCACTATTTGACCAAAAATCAATATTTGCCTTTTTAGTGTTGCTATATTCTCGAAAAATGGTCGGTCTTCCATGCATACATCTGGACTTACATAATTTCAAGTAAAGTAACATACTTCATGAATCAGGCAACTTAAGATTCACAACCTCTTCAAAACCAAGTTTTCAAAATGATCGTGCAATGATTTAAGAAATATGCAAATACTTGAAATTTAGGAAAGCTTGGCATAAGCGTTTGCATAGTGCATACGAATGAACACTTACATAAGTGTAATGTGCACCGGTCCAAGAAGAGATAAGCACCAGGCTCCATGACCTACTAGACAGGCTTCACCATCGTATCCCGGTGTATACCTCGAAGATTAGTCACACCGCCATCGCAACGCCAATCAACGCGCTCTCGATCATGAAGATAAGATCACAACCCCTCCCCGAGAGGCAAATCACTTCGCATGTCCTCCTAGAGAGGTGAATCACTTCACAAAGTCTCCCAGAGAGGCAAAACACTTTGCATGTCATCCCAGAGAGGTAAATCATTTTACAAAGTCTCCCAGAGAGGTGAATCACTTCGCATGTCCTCCTAGAGAGGTAAATCATTTCCCAAAGTCTCCCAGAGAGGCGAATCACTTCGCATGTCCTCCCAGAGAGGTAAATCATTTCGCAAAGTCTCCTAGAAAGGTGAATCACTTCGCATCTCCTCCGAGAGAGGTAAATCATTTTACAAAGTCTCCCAGAGAGGCAAATCACTTCGCATATCCTTCCAAAGAGGCTAATCACTTCACAAAGTCTCCCAAAGAGGTAAATCACTTTGTATATCCTCCTAAAGAGGTAAATCACTTTGCGTGTCCTCCAAGAGAGTCGAATCACTTCACATGTCCTCCTAGAGAGATAAATTATTTCACAAAGTCTCCCAGAGAGGCGAATCACTTCACATGTCCTCTCAGAGAGGTAAGTTATTTCACAAAGTCTCCCAGAGAGGCGAATCATTTTGCTTGTCCTCCCAGAAAGGTAAATCACTTCGTATGTCCTCCCAGAGAGGCGGATCACTTCACAAAGTCTCCTAGAAAGGCGAATCACTTTGCATATCCTCCCAGAGAGGTAAATCATTTCACAAAGTCTCCTAGAGAGGCGAATAACTTTGCATGTCCCTCTAGAGAGGTAAATCATTTCGCAAAGTCTCCCAGAGAGGCAAATCACTTCGTATGTCTTCCCAGAGACTTTAATCACATCACAAATTCTCCCAGAGAGGCAAATCACTTCACAAGCCCTTTTTACAGGCAAATCTCAAGCCCTTTCTACAGGCACCATTCCAAAGCCCTTTTTACAGGCACCAATCCAAGCCCTTTCTACAGGCACCAACCCAAGCCCTTTTCACATGCACAAATTCAAAGCCCTTTCTATAGTCAATCTCAAGCCCTCTCTAAAACCAAAGAAGTCCCCTTTGAAATGATATCAGAGAAAGATAGAGAGAAAGATTTAAATGAGAAAATTTGGCAAAACACAGGGAACAAGCCCCATAAAAAAACTTTTAGCCTAGCTTCTTCTTGCCCAAGAAGTCTTCAAGATATGCTCATAAAGGTTCTCGGATAGGAAATCACAAACACAACATGATGATGTCAAATGTGAACTTTCAAAATAAACATTCTCAAGTTGCAAGGACGATGATGCTCAGAAAACCTGACAAAGTGAGAGAAACAAAGTGGGTATAAGAAAAAATTGAAAGAGTAGAAAAGAGGATAAATCCCACAATGTCAAAAGAAAAGAATATTATAAAAACAAAAAAGGAGAAGATGGCAGCGAGAGCCACACCAAGAGTGACAGCTAGGCCAAAAGGCCCAAGGCAACATCTTGGGTGAGGAAGGCTGCTGACCATGCAAAAAAATTAAATAAATAAGTAAGCTGCATTAAAAAGCTTTCAAACAATCAAAGAGGATTAAGGGCATCAAACAACAGAAAATGATGCAGGCGCACAAAAATTCTTCTTTCACGAAGTCAGAAAATAATAAGCAAAATCATACCCTGGTGACATGAGAAAAATGCCATGGAAGCGAAGTAAGAAGCAAATCCAAAAATCATGCACGAGGTTCGAGAATTGAGAGAACATAACTCAATCTTTTCTCAAGGAAAAAAGAAGCTAGCCGAAAGTTCCTTTTAAAAAAAAGATATCACACTAGAACTTTCTCTCTCTATCTCTCTATGTCCGCTCAGAGACTCTCACCCCCTCAGCAAATCATCAACTTTCGTCACCTCAACATATCATCAATCACCCACATCTCAGCCCCGCATCATCATATTCCCAACAGATCACCAACCCTCAGCCTTTATCTTAACCAGTAAGATTCAACATATCCTCAGCAGATCATCATTCATCATATCCCCAGCAGATCACCAACCCTCAGCCTTTACCCTAACCAGTAGGATTCTAGTTTCCTCACCAGACCATCAATCATCATATCCCAGCAGATCACCAACCCTTAGCCTATATCCTAACCAGTAAGATTTAGCATATCCTCAGCAGACCACCATTCATCATATCCCCAGTAGATCACCAACCCTCAGCCCGTATCCTAACCAGTAAGATTCATCATATCCTCAGCAGACCACCAATCATCATATCCCCAACAGATTATCAACTTTTAGCCTTTATTCTAACCAGTAGGAATTCTTATTGCCCCAGCAGACCATCAATTCTCATTTCCCTAGCAGCCTTAATTATAAATCACCAACACCAAAGTAGTGTCTCCAGCAGACCATCAATCATCCCCAGCATACCAACTGCCCTCACCCCTTTAAAGGAACCAAATCAGAATCAAATTGTTGACATAACCGTTCCTACCGATGGGAGTACATCAGCTCAACAGCTAATCAAAATTATTGACAGAACCGTCCCTACCGATAGGAGTACATCAGCTCAACACCTGACCAATATCATTAACAAAACCTCCCCAACCAGAGGGAGTATAATAGAACAAGGACACAGTATAGCACGGGGCATGTCCCAAATCACCCATCCTTTCCAAGAAGAGATAAAAACATAGCACGACATCATTCGCATAGCATTGTTTTCAAAATATCACTTGATTCATTCAAGTGCTGCAAAATGATATGTTCTTGTTATCGTTCTGCTTTCTTTGCTTCACAAAGAACCCAGGCCGAGAGGGTCTGTGAACACCTTATTTTGTGACCCCCCAAGAATCCTGAACTCTAAGAAATTGAGCACACATGCATGCACAAGCATTCCTACATGCATACATACCATATACATGTGATTCAGGTCAAAGAAGGAAGCCAAAAGGATACCCGGATGAGAAGTTACAAGAATTACCGGATGCCGCCGGAGCCGAAAACCTTCAAAACTCCTGGAAACTTGTGAAAGAAGAGTTACTCATTTCTGATCATCCTCAAACTTTTTGGGTTATTAGAAATTGTCAGTCGGATCTCCGAAAATTCAAAAAATCGAGAGTCTAATTTGGGTAATCAAAATACAACCTTCCCGAAGTCCAAATGAGCTCAAATTTGGTCAGTAGGTAGGGTATATAGTGGGGAACAACATGTTAAAAACAGATTAATCCGATGTTTATTTTGGCTGAAATTGTAAAAAAACCATTGCACGTGTAAATTAGGGGCATGTCCGCAGACAAACCCTTCCCAGCCGATTTTTTGTTTTGATACTTCCCGACCTCCTAAAATCATGATATTCTGTGGAGAGCTAGGAAATGTTACTGGAAATAACATATTAAAAAATCAGCTCGATCTGACTATCGGATCTTCGAGAATTAAAAAAATTGGGAATTCGGCTTTTAGCATGGGTAATAAAGTGTTAAAAAATTAGACTAATCTGATGTTTATTTTGATCGTAATTTTGAAAAAACTATTACGAGTGTAGATCAGGGGCTTGTCCGTGTACACGCCCCTTGTCCGCTGACACTCACTTCCAGCCCGGCGCATTAATTATTCTACAACTATAAATACACCTGCACTTACCTCATTTGAAGCGTCAATCAGCTCTGGGACTTTAGGAACAGTGCTCTAAAATAGTATTATTCTATTTTCGAGGCTCTCAGGTATTTTTTTATTAATTTGGCTTTAATTCTTTATCTATCCTTATTTTATCAGTTATAATTGACCAATTGCATGCAAAAATTGCTATTTATCTCAAAATCAGTCCAGATTTCACATTTAAAACCCATTTTCAAAACCAAAGGCTTAAAACGAGCAGAAACCATTTTAAATATATTTTTACCATTTAATTTTATAAAATCTTGGTTTTATTAGTCTCGGTTTACGAAGGAATCAATACACGTTATCCGATTTAACCTATAAATCGCGGTGCTTAAGATAATATCCAATATGAGAGTACTGGATTCATAAATGCCCACTTAAATTATTAAACTGTGGTACACTATTGACGAACGAATCTCGAAGATTGCCGGATATCCGATTTCAAATCGAATTAGTTTCCGAAAGGCCCCAAATCTTTCCAAAAACACTTGTTTTGCTGTTTACCATTATCAAAATCAATTTTTAAATCACACACACACTGATTTCTAAAATCAAAGGGCAAAATACGAAGCACATAGTTTTCATCCCCACCCCAAAATCCCGTTTTTCTTGAAATTATGGACCGATATGCAATAACATCAATTAACATGCAAATGTTATATTATAATTCCACGTATATTCCACTTAGAGACCGAAAGGGCAAATTGGGTGTCTAACATTTTCCTGATTCATAACTTAATCCCTGAACCCTTTTGAATCCAATGGTTTCGCATTAATTGTATTTAAGAGGTCGTTTAATTCATAAATGTTCCTCTTTTACACAGACTTTTGTTTGTTTAGTAAAACAGACTGGCGACTCTGATTCCTTTGCAAATCGTCACCCTTTTTTTTATAATAAAATAAACCGTTTTCCAAAAACATAAACAGGGAAACTGGAG
Organism: Lonicera japonica; assembly: GCA_021464415.1. NCBI lineage: Eukaryota > Viridiplantae > Streptophyta > Magnoliopsida > Dipsacales > Caprifoliaceae > Lonicera > Lonicera japonica. The sequence continues at coordinate 82,898 of JAKCWG010000827.1, read as the reverse complement.
GAATCGCCGCCGTGTGGGCCGGGCGTCAAAAGCGTGGGTTCTCATAGGTGTGAAGAAAATCAACTCATTCCCTGGCTTAAACTATATCAAGAAGGAAAATAACCAAGTTCCATCGCTCACAAAGTGATCAAGTCTATTTCTTAGCAACTGATGTGAAGTAAAATAACCCATTCCTGATATAGCTAATCCTAAATAGAAATATAAATGATAATTTCACTGTAAAAAGGTTTAACATGAAGCATGTGTATAAAATCTCATGGTTTAAAGGAATGAAAATTAATAGTGAATCTTTACTATGAAACGAGCCAAAGTTTGTGGAATGAAATCATTACCTCATCGATTATCACTTAAGATAGACGATAAAGAGTATAAATATCACATATGGTGTAAGAAGCACTATAAATATCATTAAATGAATCAAAGATGAGCCAAACAAAGTTATAAACCATCTATGGAGTTCTTAAGAACTCTTCATAATCTCTACAAGAACGAAAAAGGATCCATAGATGGGGGTAGAGGGGTACAAGCTTTCTAGAACCATATAAATATGTTGTATTCTCATTAACAAACAAGAACTAAATATACAAGGATTGAGCTAATAATCACCGAAAATTATATCGCGATTAACCTCCATAACCTTAGTAAGAGACTACTCCACAGTAGATGCAAAAACAAATATTATAGAATAAGAAATCGTTCTTACAATCAAGAACTTACAAGAGAAATAAAGAAAAGTTACAAACTTGAGCTCTCCCTTCTCTCTAGAACTTGTGTGTAAAAATTAAAATAAATCTATCTAGACCATTCCTCTTCCTAATACTAGCCAAAGATGTCCAAAAACTAATAAAATAATACCTGCAGGAAGATCATGGTTATTGCCATGATTGATCATGGAAGTGCACTACTTGCAGAAATTTGGTACCATGATTGATTATGGTTATTCCCATAATCGATCATGGTTCTAGGAGTTCTTCACTCAGCACTTTGCAAGCCTCCAAGCTTACTCTTGATTAATCTTTGCAATGCCATTGTATCCCATTCCTACAAACACATAAAATACTTCAAAATATACACCAAATTGGGCCACATTAGATACAAAACTCTCTAAGGCGCTAATCTCGAGATAAATGGATAATTTGGCAAAGTTAGAACATTAAACGCATCAAGCGGCTCTGGGAAATAGCTTATGCATGAAAATATTAAATGTTTATCAACTCCCCTCAACTTATCTCTTGCTAGTCCCTTAGTAAGAAAAAAATTATACTAATTACAAAAGCACTACGCTATACAAAAAAATGTTAACTTTTAAATTCCCTTAAAAGTCGAGTTGCATATTCTGAAGGTTTTCAGAAATGATACCTACAAACATCAGAAGCTTGATCATGATGAACAATTGAGAATGAAGATTTCAAGTTTCAATTTGCAAAGCGAAAGGCATTACTATCATTATCTCTAAAATGACAGACATTTGAAAGATCATATAATTCACCTATCTCCTTTAGAACACAATCACATATTCTCCAATGCTCACATTCTAGACTTTGGATCAACTAATTCAATATAAACACAAAGAGTTATAATCATTAGAGAAGGAAGAGATAACTCTTTCAAAAACAAAAGCTCTAAAAATTTGTCGATTCTAAGCACTTTCTTTATCTTTTAATTGGAAATTTTGCTAAATTAGTTCAAGGCGGTTTTCATCTCTTTGGGGGGGGGGAATGGTTTCATTATATAAAATTTACATTATATGCTCATTTATTGAGCTTAAAGGAAGCTATTCACCCTTTCCCATATGGTAACCTTTGCCCATCCATAATATTAGACAATGAGACTTAAAATTTAGTCAAGTGAAACTTTAAATCAATATTAGGATAAAAGTCATCCAAGTTTAATCAAAGTGCTATGCTTTTGTCCTCTCGTTTGAGGATTTTTTTCGAAAGAGCTTCCATCATTTTTGGACAAAAAATTCTATTCTCTAAATGAAAATAAATCTAAGTGTTATCACCAAATTAGAAACAACCAAAGCAATCTAGCATATGGAAAAGGAAATATAACGGGATATGAGTCTAAGTGAAGTAATGCAATTTATATTATCATTCAAATTCCTATCTAGATCAAAGAATTCATGCCATTAGCTAATGAAACACTAGTCTTCATTTGAAAAAAATATCAAATCATTCATTAATTTTCAAATTTCATAAATTTGTTTATTACTTTTTAATTTTTTTTAACACAAGCTCAAAACATGTATGGAAATACATAATTTAAATGCATACCCCCTAACTTGAAGCAAACATTTTTCTTAATGTTAAGAGAACGGGAAAATGGGGAGAGGTTTCAATTTACTTTGAATTCCATGAGACCAACCCTCTCCTTCAAACTTGCCAAGATGGTCTATATCAAATCCATGTTCTAGTTAGGATGGATGTCAACGGTCTCATGCTTGTCCTTTGACAACTACCGAAAAAACTTGGCAGGTTTATCATTTGGCCGGCGGCTCGAGCCTTGGTGGACTTAGACGTGTTTTCTTCTTGATCATCGGATGAATGATCCTATTTACCAAACAAAGAAAACACTTGCATGCATTCCTCGGGTTCCTCAGAAGTGGTTATAAAACCTTCTGTAGAATCCGATTCAAAAGTGGCAACAAAGTCATCTTGGACCAAAGATTCTAACATATTGACGTGTTCACTTTCTTCATCACATTCATCTTTTTGATTATTTAAAGAGAACACGTTAACGTCTAGAGTCATGTTGCCAAAAGCTAACTTAACGATTCCATTCTTGCAATTGATAATGGCATTAGATGTGACAAGAAATGGTCGTCCAATAATGACTGAAATCTCGTTAGATGGGTTCGATATGGGTTGCATGTCAAGGATATGATGAAATCAACTGGAAAATAAAACTTTTCAATTTGAACAAGTACATCCTCGACTACCCCTCTTGGGATCTTAACGGATCGGTCCGCTAATTGAATCGTCACCTTCGTAGGTTTCAATTTTCCCAACCCCAATTATTGATACACGAAATATGGGAGCACATTTACACTTGCTCCCAAACCAAGCAACGTATTTTTAATCCTATAATTTTCTATCACACACGAAATTGTGGGATAACCGGGGTCTTTGAACTTATGGGCTCTCTTGCCTTGCATGATAGAGCTCACCTGCTCTGCTATGAAGGCTTTTTTCTAAAAATTCAACCTTCATTTTGTTGTGGATAAGTCCTTGAGGAACTTAGCATACGAAGGCATTTGGTTGACCGCGTCAAGCAAAGAAATGTTGATTTTAACTTGCTGAAACACATCCAAAATCTCGATATTTGGTTGGTTCAATCTCTTTGGGAAAGGGACCTTGATTCCGTTCTTGATTTTCTCAAGATTCTCCTTTCCTTGTTTCTCTTCCTCTCTTTCCTTATCTTCACTCACAACTTTCTCAACCTCTGACTCCTCAACACTTTTAGATTTAACTATGTCCTTGACCTTGGGGGTTTTTAGAATCGTAGTCTTATCTACCACTTTTCCACTCCGTAGGATTGTGATGGATTTAAGTTCCTCCACTTTACTACTAGGCTCTCCTCCCTCTATGACCAACGCTTGACCTTTTGGGTGAACTAAAGGTTGAGCTGGGAATTTTTCCTTCTCTTGGGTTGTTAGGGCAGTGGTGAGCTTAAATATTTGGGTTTTTAAATCACCCACATCAAGATCTGTCTTATCCACAAAATTTCTTAACAAAGTTTATAAGTTTCGGTTTTGGTTTTGTGGTGGAACGAATGGGTTTTGATGTTGTTGTTGCCTTTGGTTTTGATGATATTGGTTGTGGTTCTGAATTTGATTTGCTCCCCTACTGAAATTAGGGTTTCTTCTGTCTCTCATTGTACTTTTGCGAATAAGGGTCATTTTGTTGGTTTTTGTTATACTGATTCAACGCATTGACTTAGGCAGGGTTTTTGAGGACTTCCCAAAACGCGAGAATAGTAGGACAATCCTCGGTTGTGTGTCCGAAATTTTCACAAATGACACACAACTGACTCGAATAAACTGTTGACCTAAGGTCTTAATCTTATTTTGATAATAGCAATAAATCAATTATGTGTAATTCAACATGTTTCTTAATATAAGTATATAGTTTATTTACTTGGAAAATTCAAGAAAAATATGACAAGGATTATTCATTCACTATTCGGTCATTGAAAAAGACAAGGAAGATCAAATCTCTCAATGCAAATCATGAGCATAAAGGATCAAAAGACTATATAAAAAGCTTATAGGAAAAAGTTTCAAGTGAAGACCAATTTGAAGAAACAAATCAAAGCATTTGAATACTCGTTAATTCAGTAATTGAGTGAGTGCTTAAAATTTATGTAAAGTTACTTTATTGATCAAATCCTTATAGCTCAAACGTATTCATGCATCTTTTAAAAGATTGATTCAAACAATCTTGAAATTGAATTTATTTGAAAAACATCATTTTACAACGATCAAGTTTCAAAATAAATTCATATTAATTTTAAATGATCATATTTTAAGCTCTAATAAAAATAGGTATCTTAGAAACATATCTTTGAGGTTCAAAAATCATTAGAATTGTATTTGGAACTAAATTGCTAAATTGCAAAAATGTTTTTATTGTACATTTAAAATTCGCTTAGTTTTTGCATAGTTTTGATCTAACGGTATGATAGAGGCCTTCTCGGACAACGATCATTTTGAAATTTTTATAGTAGTTAGACAACATCTCTTAGCACTTTTGACTAAAATTTGAGCATGATCCAACGGTTAGATAAGGAGAAATTATCAAAACAAATTTGAATTTCTGGTCAAAACTAGCTGTTGAAAAGTTTGAAAATGTATACCTTTGACCCAAAACCTTCTTAATCACCCCCAACGGCTATATGATTTTGCAAGCTATATATATGAGGTCCTAGACATGTTTTAACACTCCTTGAATCATTATAATACTCTATTATTCATATATTCAAATATACAAAGATTCAAGAACACATTTTGATCAAACTTTCATCTTTTGAGCTATATATTTTTGATCAAAACTTGATAACTTCTAGTGTGAGCTAATTTTCATATCTTGTAAACACTTGAGAGTTATTATATTGGTGTGTATCACCACAAACAATTCATTCTTCATTTCAAAAAAGAGTTTGTCTCTTTGTAGAACAAAAGAGTATATCTTGTGTGAAGTGTAGTGGGTATAGCTACATTGTGAGTGTTGTGTGCAAAGAAACATTTGTATTAAGGTTTGATCTTCACCTAAAGAAGATTGAATAGTGAAAATTCTCATGGAACTAACCGAGCGCGGACGTATGGTTTAAGAAACCAAACCGTGAGGACAAAAAGTCTTGAACTTCAAATTGGTTTAATCTTTCTAAACTTAAGCTCTCTTTTTATTGCTATATTATTGCTTGTATTTTGAGATTTCTTATTTGTTTGTCTTGGGATTGATTACTTGAAATTGATTATTTTCTTGATATTGTTGCTTAGCTAAGTTGCTTTACTAAAATATTTTAAAAACGTTTTAATTCTGCATTAAGTTTTTAAAAACCCTATTCACCCCCCCTCTAGGGTTGTTTTCCAACCAACATATACTACATTGACCTCTCTACGCTTACATGCCTCCATCGTCTCCACCTTCTTAAAGAATTGGAACAATCTCGCACTCATGTCATCATCATTAGAAATTTGGTACAACCCACCCTTTCCCAAAGGTTTGGCCTTAGGTTCCTCGGTATAAGTGTTCCAAATCTAGGAACCCTCCACTAATTCATCAAAATACAACAAAGCCTTTTCGAGGTTTTTACTCAAAAATTGACCATTAGACATGGTCTCAATAAACGTACGCGTCTCAGGGGTGAGAGATTCATAGAAATAACTAACAAGACTCCAAGTTTTGTGACCATGGTGAGAGCATGTGTTTAAAAGTTCTTTATATCTTTCCCAACACAAATAAAAACTTTCATTTTCTTTTGGCAAAAAATTGGATATCGCCCTTCTCAAAGCATTTGTTCGATGGACGGGAAAGACTTTTTTTTAAAAACTCTGATTGAAGTACTTGCCAAGATCGAATTGATTGTGGTCTCTGAGCATTCAACTAAATATTTCCTTTATCTTTTAAGAAAAAATGAAAGAGTTTTAAACGCATAACCTCCTCGTTGGCATTTGCTTCACGAAACGTGGAGTAAACTTCTTCAAAGTCTTTTAAATGCAAATGTGGGTTCTCAAACTCCATACCGTGAAAAGAAGGGATATGTTGAAGCATACCTGCTTTGAAAGAGAAAGCACCCACTTGACCGGCGAGGAGCATGATGCATGAGTTGGAGGTCGTTTGACGAGGTTAAAGATAATCCCTCATTGTTCTCACCAGAGGAACATTGTTTGTGCCTTCCCCCTCGTTATCGCTACCGTGGTCTAACATTCTTGGTGATTTGGGAGGGCTAATTCAAATATACACGAACAATTGCCCATGCATGGGCGTGGAAAAACCATTCGAAAAGCTCCATGAAAACTCTACAAAATAAAACAGAAATAAGAGAGAAAAATAAATTAATTAAAAAGAGATACTTACAGAAAGGTTTCATAAAAACCCCGTAATCCTTCTTTTTGCCATATCCCTGGCAACGCTGCCAAAAATTTGGCTCCGCAAAAATTGTTGCGTTGTAGTAGCCCAAGTGCAGGCACGTCAAGTTATAATATAATCTCTGAAGTCTGAGTATCGATCCATAGGGTTAGCTGGAAAGGAATGAATGGATTACAGATTTTATGGTTTTCTGATTACTGTAAAAGATTGGTCATTAAACAACGGAAATGTAAATCAGTTATGAAAATTAATTAGAAAGCACTAAGGTATTTGGAAGTTGTTTGCGATACAATAGACAGTTTTTACTAACTCGTACAAAGATATTCATACATTTTTCTAAAAGGTGGGGAAATTGCTGTTTTTCCTTAATAGCAAAGGGGTGCGAAGCAAAACAACTCATTCCTCGGCTTAAGCTATATTAAGAAGGAAAATAACCAAGTTCCACCGCTCACAAAATGATCAAGTCTATATCTTAGCAATGGGTGTGCAGTAAAATAACCCATTTCCTATATAGCTAATGCGAAATAGAAATGATAATTTAATTGTAAAAAGGTTTAACATGAAGCATGTGTATAAAATCTCATGCTTTAAAGGAATGAAAATTAAATAGCGAATCTTTACAATAAAATGAGACGAAGTTTGTGGAATAAAATCATTAACTCGTCGATTATTACTTAAGATAGACGATAAAGAGTCTAAATATCAAATATAATGTAAGAAGCACCCTAAATATCATTAAATGAATCAAAGATGAGCTAAACAAAGTTATAAACAAGAGCTACGGAGTTTTTAAAATCATTAACTCGTCGATTATGGAGCTAAACAAAGTCATAAAATCATTAACTCATCGATTATCATTATGGAGTTTTTAAGAACTCTTCATAATCTCTAAAAAAACGAAAAATGATCCATAGATGGGGGTACAGGCGTACAAGCTTTTAAGAACCATATAAATATATTGTATTATCATTAACAAACAATAACAAAATATACAAGGCATATGAAGTCTAATCTTTAAATGAAAATACCTAAAATGCTTGTTGGATGAAAATATTGAAGAAGAAAAAGATTCACAACTATTTATCAAACTGTAAAACATGGATTCAGCTAATAATCACCAAAAATTATATCGCGATTAACCTCCATAACCTTAGTAAGAGACTACTCCATAATAGATGCAAAAATAAATATTATAGAAAAAGAAATCATTCTTACAATCAAGAACTTACAAGAGAAATAAAGAAAAGTTACAAACACATATAATACTATAAAATATAAACCAACTTGGGCCACGTTAGATACAAAATTCGCTAAGGCATTAATCTCGAGATAAATGGATAATTTGGCAAATTTAGAACAATAATCACGTCAAGCGGCTCCGGAAAAGAGCTTAAGCATGACAATATTAAGCGTTTATCATATATGCAGCACGGTTTAAGGGGTAAGGATTAAGCTCCCTCCTGTTTGGCTAGGTCTTGTTATATAACCCAAGTGCGAATATGTGCAAGGACGTTTTTGAAAAAATGGTGTGCGGAATACAAAAATTACCTAGATATTTTATTTTCTAGTTACTTGAATAAAATTGTTTGACAAAAAAAATTTGTGAAAGTAAACTCCAGCTTTCTATGGTTTTTATTTCTGAAAATATTGTTTGATCATGTCTAGCATGTACAAATTATTCACACAATAAGTAATCAAATAACACCAAAATTAACGAGATATCCCTACTTACGTAGGAGTAGTCCTCAAAAGCTTATTAATATACCACAAGAGTTTACAAATGTAATAATCACAATTAAAAACTTATAGTACTTGAGTCACTCAAGAGCTGCTATAGTTTCCACCTCTGATGTGTACAGTTCCCTTCGAATCGCTCAATTTTAAATACAACGCGTCACGGGCCTCGGACTCGTTCTGATTACGTTGACAACAAAAAGTTGAAGCAAGATTTTGGGGTTTGTAGTTCTTTTTAAGGAAGAACTACTTTTTTGGCATGTGAAAATCAAAAATCTAGGTGGTGATAATTTTTTCTTTTCAAAAACATAAGTATGTTATAAGTTTTTCAAAAAGAAAATCTTGTAAAAATGATCTAGCGTATCCTTGTATATATAGAAGTTTTAAGGTTCAAAAGGCTATGCAACTTGGTTGTAAAATATCTCAAAATGAGCCTTGGTTCAATGTATTGCATGCCTAGGAAAATGTGAATCAAGTTGCAAAAACAAGGCAAGTGGGCAAGTGGATGAAAAAATACCGCACAACAGAAGTTGTATGCCGGAACGGTATTGGTTTTTCAGCATACCGGTCCACAATTGGAAAAACAGGGAATGTTTTAATGACGAACCGGTTTGGAAAACTTGGATACCAGTCCGCAATTACAAAATCCAAGCAAACTTTACTGCCGGACCGATATTGGCTTTTGGGCATACCGGTTCGCAGTTTACAAAAGCTACTTTTTTTTATTTGCTGTGATTTGTACTAGATTAGGAGAATCCACAAAAAATAAAGTTGGTTAAAGGCTTGTCTAAATGCATTGAATTTGATTTAATTTGAGAATTTCAAGAAAGATTTTCATAATCCGAATGGCATGACAATGTTACAATAAGTCCCCCATGATGTGATCAAAGCAGTCTTTTCTTGGTGATCTGGGTGCATCTTAATCTGATTATATCCAACAAAACCATCAACAAACGACTTTAATGAATGGTTTGTCGTGTTATCGACGATAAGATCAATATCGGGGAGTGGAAAAATCATATTTGGGACAGGCAGCATTCAAGTCCCGATAGTCGACACAGACTCGTACTTTTCCATTCAGTTTTGGCACAGGTACGACATTGGCTAGCCAGGTAGGGTACTCAACAACCTTAATGAATCCCACATCCAATTTCTTGTTAACTTATTCTTTTACTTTGATGGACCATTCCGAGATTAATTTTCTCAACTTTTGCTTTATTAGGTTGCATTCTGGTTTCGTGTGAACCTTATGCATCACGATATTTGCATAAGACCAAGCAAAAACATTTATGAATTATTTTAACAATTTTTCAAAATCCATCTTTTCACTGTTACTGAACTTTGCCCCAATTTTTATTTCCTTTTTATCTTCATTTATGCCCAAGTTTATACTAACAGTATCCCCTTCAACGGGTTGTACTTTTTGTTTGTTTTTTGGATTTTCATTCATTGTTTCGATATCACACGAATCAAAGTAAGGGGAAATATTAAAAAATTTATTGATATAAGTGCCATCATCTACATATAATAAATGTTCTAACTCATGTACATTTCTATCAACATTTTTTGAGCCCTTCTTAGGCATCTTCTTCTTTGCAATGGGGAGAATTAGATGGACTGAGTCTCCGAGATAATCTTCTTTGATTGTCATTACTTTGAACATGTTCCCAAGCATTTCCTCTTCCGAAAAAGATCTCTAATCCTAGTTGTCTTTTCCCTTGTCTGTTGATCCATGGCTCTTGAAACCCACAGTATGGAAAATCTTCTCCATCTTTCACGAATCGACCATTTAGTGAGCCACTGGTAGGTATGATACTTGCCATTCCATCTCCATTTCCTAAATAACCTAATCCGGCCAAAGGACTTATTTGTTGGTATGGCTCGATCATTTTTGTGATTCCCGCTTAGTATCTACCCAGACCGATTCCTGGTAGGAACTTCATCTTTCTCATCATTTGTACTACTCGTGTACTCATCGTTGCTATGTCATCAGGAGAAAAACAATCCACATTTTGAGTAGTGAGAGTTTGGATCTTTGGCTCATAGGAGAATTCCCCAAGTTGCACATCTTGACTACCGATTCCGAGTATTGGTGAGTCTTTAGAAGTAATTGTTCTTTCAGTGTCCCTTTTGATGATAATGGTGTCTCCGTTGTAGGGTATTTTTATTTTTTGATGAAAAGAGGACGAAAGGGCGCCAACCTCATGTAGCCAGACTCGGCCCAATAGTAGATTTAAGCTTGACAAAATATCAAAAACATTGAATTCCGTTGTGAATGTAGCTGGTTCCATCTTCAAATCTAACATAATAGAGCCTAATACCTCTCGCTTTGTATTATCAAAGGCTCTAACCGTGACAAATGTTTCTTCTAACGTAGCCAAGTCAATGCCCAAACGGACTGTAGTCTTTAGTGGATATACGTGACATACATTAACTGAAGAGCCATTATCGACGAGAATGTATGGGATCGACATTCCTTCAGTCATGACAGTAATGTGCAGAGCTTGATTATGATCTCGTCCGAGTGGTGATAGATCTTCGTCGAAAAACCCAAGTGTTTGTCGTTGTACCCCCATCGAAGCGATCACAGCTGTTAATTCATTTGGGGTATATTTGAAAGGAATAACGGACTCATCCAACATCTTCATTAATGCTACCATGCCACTAGAAGTCATCATATCGATATTTGTGCTTGAGTTTTCTTAAGTTGCTCTACTACATGTCCTTCTTCGGGGTCCGTCGTTGGTTCCTTTAGAGAGCTTGTAATAGCGGGTTGCTTAATGGCTGGTGGGTGATATACCCTTCTGGATCGAGTCAGCTACTAAACCCATGTGGCTACAGGATCGACTGTCTTTTTAGATACTTCGAAATAAGTTGCGGGCATAACATTTTCGGTTTTAACAACTTTATTCCAATGGAAGGCAATCATGCCTACTTGCGATATATATTTCTTGGGTATGTATTCTTCCTTGTGGTCCTTTCATGGTTAATCCCAAGGCCTTGTCGTCTTGGATTATTTTTTCAATTGTAGGAACTCAGTTATTCTTTGATTTTGTTTACCGAGGCCAAGACCAAGTATGAACTTCATTTGGTCCATCCACCCCATAACCTTTGGATTAACCGATTTAAACTCCCGTGATTGTAAAGAAGAAGAAGATTCATTAATACATAATCTTAACAATGTCTTGTCTTCTTGTTCGGGTTCTTTGTAACCAGCCTCTTTATCAATTTTCTGTAAAGGCTGAGATTTTTTATGATCATATTCCATAGCAATGAAAGTTGTAGGCTTTTTAGGGCCTAATTTCAACATTTTGACATTATCCTCATTTATAACCAGTCAAATTAGAAGGACGGGATCTTACAATTCCAAGTCTTCTTCGATGGCATTGATATGATGATCGGGTAGAGGATTTCGTGCCACATTTGGAGCTGATGGATCGGGTATCTTCTTACTATCGATCAGATTTTGGATGGCGTGACGTAGGGCCATACAACTGTCTGTGGTATGTTCAAAACCCTGGTGATACTCGCAGCGCTCATTCATGTTCCAGTGTGATGGTATTGGTTGCGGGATTGGTCTTGGATTCATTGGATAGATTATTCCAACTTCTTTTAATTGTTCAAATACTTTCCCTAATGGTCTTGGTAATCGCGAAAAGAAACTTTCCCTTGACCTGTTTTGATCAAATATTCCGGGATTATTGTTTCCATTGTTGCGGTATCCCGGCGCGGAGTAATTCCTAGCATTTCTTGAAGAACTTTGATTATAGGGATTGTTGGAATAACCTCTGTATAACCTATACGCGGAGACTTAGTTAATGGCTGACGTCGAAGTCTTCTTATATTGAGATGCATACTTCTTAGTCTCGGCTTGTTTGGCCAATTCTTCTTCAATTTCATTACCCACATAGAGCAAAGCGTTGAATATACAGAAAGCTAATGTCCCATTTGGTCACGGATTTCAGGCTTTAGACTTTTGATGATCATCCCCAGTTGTTCTTCCTCATCGAGACACTTAACCATTTAAGCGTCCAATTCTCTCCATATGGTGACAAACTCACTGATATTTTTCACCCTCCTTTTTTTGGCCATTTCCAGATGTTTCCTTGTAATCTTGAGGCATAGGAACCAACTTTGGGCTGGTCCAGAAAGAGTAAGGTGGAAAGAGTTGGCTAACTCAGCTTCACCAATATCGTATATTTTCATCGATCAAACGTATGATTTTAAATGTAGCTCCGACAATGTGGTCCCTGTAAATTTTAGGATGGACGGCATTTTGAAACCCACTAAATAATGAGCCTCGGGATACAAATTATAACTCTACAGTTGCGTCAAGTCATTTGAACTCTCGGCCACTTTCTGGGTGAGTGCTTGTAGTTGTTCTTTGAGTTCAGTTAGTTCCTTATATTCTCTAGGTGTTTTAATCGGTGATGGTCCCTCCCTTTGAATGCCCATCGATCGCCTAAGTAGCTCATAGTATGGATCTCGGAAAGGCTCATGTATTTGATGCAATGGTGGAGGAACATGATCAGTTGGATTTTGATACAATCAGTTAACAATAAGATCGAGTACCACTCTTGATTGATTCAAATGTTCTGGAGGAGGCGGGATTTCAATATGGACTAAGGGCGGCGGTGGTGGAATGACCGGGGTTTCCCTTACTAGTTCAGCTAAGCGTCCTTTGACCAACTCGTCTAATCTAGCGCGAGTATTTTGGTTATCGGTTAGGACCAGGGTCAAACTTTGGTTTAAATTCATCAACATTTGGTACATATCCTCAAGACTAGGCACCAGGACTATTTCATTTTCGCTTGCACTCGAAAAGTTTGTTTTGGAATTCCGAGGAGGAGTGTGATGCGGTGGCTAACCCCCAATCGCATTATTCTGTGTTGCCCCTTGGTTCTAGTAGAAAAAACCAGGTGACGAATCCGCTGCATTGTTGAACTGGTTGTTCCCGCTTTGAATCGGTGTAGTTTGATCTATGATATTCAATGAATTTGGTATAACTAATCATCCTATGCTATCTCTTTCAGCCCATAGTGAGGCTAGGTTGAATGAGTATCTAATGTGAGAGAGAAGGGCAAATTCATTTGCGTATATTTCCCCAAAAACAAATGAAAACAATATATCCTTTAGGAATTGTTGGACTTTATTCAAAAATACATCGATCGAGAAGATGTTTAAACACACGAAAAGTTTTCTTTTTAGGTGAGATCAAAAACTGACCAAGCAATGGCAACTTGCGAGCCCCGTACAGAGATAGGGTAGGAAGATATTCCTTGGGTTCCTTTTCCCTTTGAATTTTGAAAATAAATTTTTTAAAAAAAATTATTTTGAAAACATGGGAAGCTCTCTCCTCATGAGTTGCTTTGTTTATGGAACCAACAATAGGAAAATTATGAAGACTATCAGTCTCCGTGAATTTTTAAGATGGAGGTTAGGCAGCCTCTGGCCGTACCTGCCAAAATCATGATGGTATGATTGACAGGGCCTTTGTTCATTACGTTCTCACGACTGTTGGTCATTAAAACAATGTAGAAAATCTTTGTGTTCTAAGCTGACTCTCCTATATGCAAGCGTGGTTGAATAAGGTAAGATTTAAGGCTCCCTCCTATTTTCCAGGTCTTACGATATACCTTAAGGGCACATGTACGTGTAAGGACCTTTTCATATACCTCTATAGGGTACGTGAGGGGTAAACAGCTCTATATACCTCAGTAGGATACTTGGCCAAGGAGAATGGTCCCGAGCACTTTTGGCTAGTGCAAACCCGCAAGTCCGCAGCCTAGTCAAGACTCTGGTCCCGAGGTTGATAGGGTAAATTCATATTCGCGAAAATGCATGATAGGACGTGAGTGCATGCAAAATAACAATCTAGCGGTTCATTATTAATCAACGCTTTAGGGTTTGTTATAGTATTTTACATAATTTTAATTTTGAAAAAGATTTTTCTCACATAATTAGCAAATAAAGGTATCAGGGTATCCACCTAGATCACTTCTATGTTATCCTAAGACTAAGGCTTGCAAGATACACAATAAATAATAGGAATTAAATATATGCTCCATTATATAAGAGCTTAGTTCTCGATGTCCCTAACAGAGTCGGCACTATGAGAATTCGGATCCTCAACCCGTCCTTCTCGGTTTCGCAGTCGTTTGTATAGAAATTTTGTTGTTTTAGGAAAAAACGTGGTTTTAGAGTCGCCCATTTGTTTTACAAGAAAAAAACAAATGGTTGTATAAAAGACAATTCGAAAACGAACCATCTTTCATACGTTTGAAACCAGAGATTACTTGATAATTAATTTGCTAGGGTTGGAAACTACGTTACAAATTGGGAAGGTGTTAGGCACCCAATTCGCCCTTTCGGTCTCTTAATGATCATGTGTTTAATTCCTATTTTAGATATCTTGTAAGTAGTTTAAATAGTTTTCAAAACAATTCTTTCGGATTATTCAATTTAAAATTGTATTTAAGAAATCAGACTCGAGCTTTTGCGAGCGCCTACGTATTCATTCGTAGAATGAAATCAGAGTCTCGTGGTTCCATTTGTTTGGAAACTATTTTTGTGTTCATTTTGTTTTGAAAACGTGTCAAATCGGTGTTTTAGTTTTTCTTGTAAAACTTAGAAAGGCCTTGTTTTCAAAGCAGTGAACTTCTTTGCAAATTATCTAACTTTTTGTATTAAAACTTGTATTTGAAATGCAATATTTAAATTTATAAGAGTTATAGAAAAGCGTACCTGATGCGCTTGAAAAGAATAAAAGGTTGCTTGCCTTATTGCTCCTTCCTTGCTTGCTTTTTTCTCTCTCTAGAACTTTCTCTAAAATTCTTCCAAAAACTCTTCCTAATGATTTTGACAGAACTTCCTTTATCTAAAACTCTCTTGAGTATTGATGATCCTAAACAAGACCCTAGAGGTCCTATTTATAGAGGAAATCCCGCTAAAAAACACTTCAAAAGAGGCTAGTCGCAGGGGGTGCGGCTAGGGTGTGCGGCTAGTTGAATCCCTAAACTAGAGTCAGAATTTTCCTAATAGTGTTTTATATGCATGCTGACTCAAGACTTGATGTAGAATGCTCATTTTGTGTAAAACTAGATTCACACGAGAGTCGTGGATTGGGGTGTTCACACTGGGAACAATGTTTAGTCCTATTTTTTTGCTGGAAAAACTTAGTCCTTTTTTTTGTAGCTTATATGGATGGGAAAACTTTTTCCTTTTTGGTATAGCTTATATGGATGACAAAGCCTGAGCTATTATTGGTATAGCTTATATGGATGGGATAACTTATATGGTATAGCTAATTATATGGATGGGATCACTGCATCCATTTTTTTGTAATGAATACATTAACTTATAAATGCAAGCTTTTATTGTGTAATGGCCGGCTAGTTGTCTCAATATGATGATTCTTTCTAAACTTTGATTAATTATGGTTTCAATGTACCAACCTCTTGAATGTTTCACTACTATAAAATATAGTATTACTACAAAACCGAGCATAAAATGCATTCCATCATATCCACTACATTGATTCACAAAACACAAAATAGTACATTAATTTTCATAATCTCTACTACATTGATTCTAAAAAAACATAAACTACATGCTACAATAAATTTACCCCAAAACAACAATTCCTTTCACATTAATTCATGAGATTATAAATCAAAATTATCCAAGTCAAAAACAAGCTTTTGTTCCTTGATGTTTGCTTTTTCTCCCTTTCCTCCAAACTGGAAATCTTCCTTAAGAGACTGAGAATAATAATAGTGGATCGCTCGCACATTGGTGGGTCAACCCAAGAGAATGAGCCTTAACCCTACAAAGATATAACAATATATGTTTATAAAAAAAATAATAATAATAAAAATAATTGAGGCTTACTTCACAAATTTTGAATCGCCTTCCTAGCTTCAAATCTGTCCATGATGTTTCAATCCTAGTTGTTCTTCCACAGTACAAATTACGGAAGAAATTCCATACATTTCTTTGTCCTTGCTTGGCTGAATCGAAATGGTGTGAATTGTAGTAAAGTATAATGAAGAATGATTTTTTCCGACGCTAATGTGATGATACATATATATAAGTACAAAATGTATATATATATATATCATATATTGTTGTTGCAGGGAAGGGGATGCGAGTAGAAGGTGGGAGATTTCTCTCCACTTGGGTAAATTGGCAATTTTAGCTTTGGAATACTAACATGTGCACTCCACGTGCAGGAAAGTGACGGAAAATTGGACTTCCGTTCAATTTAGGACCATAATGAATCATGATTTATACATTAGGGGTGTTATTCTAGCAAATTGAAACATCAAGGACCAATGTGAGACCGAATGTAAACATTAAGGTGGTGTTTGGTTAATGTTTCTAGATAAGTTTTCTAGATAAGTTTTTAAAAATTTGTGTTTGGTTGAATGTTTTGAGTTAGAGTTTTTAGGTTGAAAAGTGAATTTAGTTTTGTTTGACTTTTTTTCAACCAATGAAAAAAATGCATAAAAAATTTCAAAAAATAGTCACAATGGATCTTATTTTATAGATCTCGATGAGTAGGTTTCAAATATATATTTTTTATTATTTTTGGATTTTTGGATTTAAAGTTATGGCGTTTTAAAAAAAAATTTAGAGAGAGAAAGTATAGTGAAATAAATTTTGGGAAGTGTGAAAGTAGTAGAGTTGGTTTTGAGTTGAGTTTTTAAAATTTTGGGAAAAAAAAAATAGTGAGCAACCAAACAAGCCCTTAGGACTAAAGTGTTTTTAACCCAACTAACCCACTTTTCAGTTACGTTTTTTTGATGAAATTTATATATATCAATTGTGTAACTAACTCCCTTTCCAGTTGAGCTTCTTTTTTGGTTGAAATTTGGTGAAAATTAAATAATCTACTTATTATATAGATCATCTCAACAAAAGTTAATGAAAAAATTCATCCGTTTACCCTCTTAAAATAGACGGTCCTTAAGATAGTTAACAATGACGGTTTTTAAATTAATGGCCCCCATAAATATATATATATATATTTACAGTATAAAATTTTTTGGGTGGTAAAAAAGATAAAAATTTCACAAAATGTATAATAAAAAATATTATTAATAAAAATAAATATATGATAATAAAATATCTTATTACATTACATTATTTAATTTGTTTTTTTAACTTCTCACCAAAAAATAATTAATTTTCTATAACTTTTTATGGAGCACTCATGTTTAGTTGAATAGAAAAATAATTGCCGCCCTATTTCTCTTGAGAAATTTCTGTGACCCCACACGTTTTCATAGAAGTCAAGAATGGCTGGCGAGGGGAATGTTCTGATTACCTTCTTGGCAATTAGAAAGAAAAGTTAATATGTATATATATATTTTGAAACAGAAATTTATGTTGAAAGAAGTCAAGAACAGTCGAGTGAATTCATAGTGGTCTTCAAAGAGATAAACTTAACAAAGAAAAATTAAGCCTTCGTCTTTCTATCACTCAATATTTCGATCACACACACAAGTACGGAGAGAGATCGTTGGTTCCACCATGGGCGATAGTCCAGCCTCCGCCTCTACCTCTGCAGCAGATCCATCGTTATTTGGGGATTACGAGGTATTCTTGAATTTCTGTGGTCAAGACACTCGTTATGGCTTCACCGATTATCTATATACCTCTCTTACTCGTGCTGGTATTCGCACATTTATGGATGATAACGATCTTCGCGTTGGCGAACAGATCGGCCCTGAACTTGTTAGAGCTATCAGTGATTCAAAAATCTCCATCCCTATCTTCTCCAAAAACTACGCTTCTAAGAAATGGTGTCTCATTGAGCTCGCACATATGGTACAATGTCTAGAAAATAAGGGTCAAAAAATTTTACCTATTTTCTACGACGTAGAACCAGACGATGTACAGCATCAACTTAATAGTTACGAGGAGGCCTTTCATGAACACAAGAAGCGATGCTATGATGAAAAGGTTATCCAAGAATGGAAGGACGCACTACAAATAGTTGGACAAATAAAAGGATTACAACTGGAGAAAGAAACCGGCGGGTAATATCATTGTACTCTAATCACTTTTGTTTTGAGTAAATTACATTATTGTCCTCGAGAATAACCTAATTTTTTTCTCATGTATTCACTATTTCATTTAAACAAAAATAAGTTGGGATCCACCTTTGCTATGGAGTAGTCATGGTTTAGTAATTTTCATTAACTTAGACATAGATGTTTCATTTCTAACAACAAAAAATTATAGAGAGGGGAATGAAAGTTTTCTGATCTATTGGGTATTCAAAATATCTTTAAACTATTAATAATTCATTTGCTAGTATGTTTGAAGGAAAAATAAATAAAAAGAAGGGGGTGAACTTATGTGGCATTTATTTTCTTGTACAAATTTATATTTTGAATCTTATATCTAAAATTTGAATTTAAAATTTTTATTTGTTTTCTGTCTCAACACAATATCTAAATAGATATTAAATATATTACTTTGATTGTTTTACTGTTATTTTATCTTTTAATATACACCCAGAATTATTAGGCTTGTGTATAAAAATGATATTATGTAACCACTCCCACATCACTAAACACATTAAGAGGCAGGAGAGCCTCTAAATCATTCAGAATATAATAAGAGGTTACTTTTGAAGTTTTAATCAAAACAAATACTTAACTCACATTTAAGTCCGAATTTTGGCCACTCATATTTCATAGATTCAAAAGAAAAGTTAATTCAGAGTGGTCTTCAAAGAAATAAATTTAAGAAAGAAAAATTAAGCCTTCTTCTTTCATCACTCAATTTTTCGGTAACACATACAAGTAGACAGAGAGAGAGTTGGTTCCACCATGGGCGATAGTTCAGCCACTGCCTCAGCAGCAGATCCATCGTTATTATTTGGGGATTATGAGGTATTCTTGAATTTCTGTGGTCAAGACACTCGTTATGGCTTCACCGATTACCTCTATAACTCTCTTACTCGTTATGGCATTCGCACTTTTTGGGATTATAACGATCTTCACATCGGCGAAGAGATCGGTCCTGAACTTGTTAGAGCTATCAATAATTCAAAAATCTCCATCCCTATCTTCTCCAAAAACTATGCTTCCAAGAAATGGTGTCTGATTGAGATCGAACGTACGGTACAATGTCTGGAAAATAGGGGTCAAAATTTTTTACCTATTTTCTATGACATAAAACCTGACGATGTACATCATCAGCGCCGGGAGTTACGAGGAGGCCTTTTGCCAACACGAGGATAACTTTCACCAACACAGCAGGAATCCTCTTTATGATACAAAGGTTATCCAATAATGGAAGGACGCTCTAAAAAAAGTTGAACAATTAAAAGGATTGGAACTCAAGAAAGAAACCGGGGGGTAATACCATCCTTTGAGAATAACCCAATTTTTTTCTCATGTGTTAACTATTTCATTTTAAATGAGGAAAAAAAATTAGTCTGGATCGTTTTTTGCTATGGAGTAGTCATGGTTTAGTAACTTTCATTAACTTAAACATAGATATTTTAGTTCTAGCAACAAAAAAATATAGAGAGGAGTGAAAGTTTTCAGATATATTTGCTATTCATGGAATCTTTAAATTATTAATAATGCATTTGCTAGAAAGTTTGAAGGAAAATAAATAAATAAAAAGAAGTGGGTGAACTTATGTGGCATTTGTTTTCTTGTACAAATCTAAATTCTGAATCTTAAGTCTAAAATTTGAATTTAAAAATTTTATTTGTTTTCTATCTCAACACAATATCTGAATAGATATTAAATATATTACTTTAATTGTTTTATTGTTACCTTATCTTTTAACATATATCCAAAATTGTTAGGCTTTTGTATAGTAAGAGGTAGCAGAGTCTCTAAATCATTCAGAGTATAGTAAGAGATTACTTATGAACTTTTAATCAAAGCAAACACTTTTAACTCACATTTAAGTCTGATGGCCTCTCATATTTCATAGATTCAAAAGAAATGGGCCTCCGGTCATAAATTGGGTTTAGATAAATGTTATTAAAAATCCACTTTGGGAAACTTTACAACAAAATATTAATGTTGGCATTGGATCCTTTAAAGTTCCCTTGGACACTGTACTGGTACCATTGGGAAAATCTTGATCATATATTTGAAATTAACGGACTAGATCTTGCCACATCACTGCTCAGGTAAAAGGGTGATCAAAACCGAGTTGTTTACTTCTAACACTTGATAACAACATTTCCTTTCACCCAGAGTTTCTGTCTCTAGGTGTGTTTGACGAGCCGGAGAGTCGGATAAAATTATTTAATCCCATCCATGTTATGCCCACCGGCACATGGGGCTGGGCCAAGGACACCAACTAGGCCCACCAGTCCGCACAAATAGTAATGAAAGTGTCCCCAACTTAAACACCTTTGGGCAATATGTGTGGGTTTTTATCTTAAAAGGCATTGTTACTACGTGGTGACACTTTCCTGCTTATATACTCATGTTGAGTTCTACAATTTTTCCATGTGGGATTAATGGTTTGAACCAACCATTCTCAACAATCTCCGTCTTGGATCAAACCAATCCACCTTTGGCTCCACCTTGAACTAACACCGATCCACCAGGCTCCACCTGGACCTATACTTTAGTCCACCTTGGATCCACCTTTGCATTGTCCGTGTAGATCACCAATCAACAATGTCCACAAGATCGTCCACCTTTGGTCAATGCACATCTCGAGGTACACCTTATTACATTTTACTTGATGAACCTACATAACCACCTTGACAATACCCCAGGTGTATGTAGGCTATAGCGACTCCACCTCCTGGTTTCACCAAGTCTAACTCCATCACAAGCTCCACTAAGTCTAGCTACCAAGATGCTTTTTTGTACCGACTCATCACCTTAGGCTCTATCGAGTTCTTCCTAACTCCACTGAGCCCAGCTACCGGTATTGAGCCATAAGTGCATGGATTCACCATCGACCTTTGATATCAATTGTTGTGCCTACCAACTGGGCCCAAGACACCAACTAGGCTCACTGGTTTGTGCACATAGTAACGATATTGTCCCCAACTTAAATGCCCATGTTGAGTTCTACAATTTTTCCTTGTGGGATCAATTGTTTGAGCCAACTATTCTTAACAATCTCCACCTTAGATCAAAGTAGTCCCCCTTTGGCTCCAATTCCGCCTTGAACTAACACCAATCCACCTCTTATACCAAATTGTTGTACTAAGATACCGCTAGAACAAGCCTTAGCACACGCGTAGGATCGACCGGACAATTTTGCATACAATAATTAAAGAAATAAGCACCACTAATATCCAAGCAATACAAAAAACATGAGTTTAAGGAAGAAAACAACCAACTAAGCAGGCAAGCAATTAGGTGGTATCAGCAATACCGCCACTAATCCATCATGTGATAGCTACTATTGATGAAGATCAATAATAAGTACAACGCAAAACAAACCCTAGCTGCCAATTAAAGCCCTCAATATTATCTCTCAAATATACTCTCTAATCTAGTTGGTAACTAATACAATACAACACAACTCATTAATAAAATATTATGGGTTTAGGATTGTATAAAGCCAAAACCAACTTGAAATTGGATAATACAAAGCCAATTAGGAATTGGACAATATAAAACCAAATAGGAATATGATTCCTATATAAAGACAAATCTTCAATTCTCTACCTTAGGGATGTTCCACAAGACCCCAATACACTCCACCATAATCAATTCATCAAATAAGACCTTATCACCCCTATCGATCCATTAAGACCACCGCCCCTTAGGGGCATCAACATTGAAGGACATTGACCAACATCGAGCAACGTTCAAACTTTGCCAACGGGATAACTTTTGTCAACATATCTGCCAGATTATCCTTGGTGCTTATCTTAACCAAATTTATAACACCGTTTTCAATAATTTCCTGGATAAAGTGATATCAAACATCAATATACTTGGTTCTTCCACGATGAACTTGATTCTTCACCTTGTGAATTGCACTCTAACTATCACAATGCACAACTACTTTTTGTTGCTTCAAACCGAGATTACTAACTCAACCATGGAGCTAGATGACCTCTTTGACCACCTCCGTTACCGTAATATATTCCGCCTTCGTTGTAGATAACACTACCACACTTTGAATCATTAACCTCCAACTTAATGGACCACAACCCAATGTAAACGTATAACCTGTAGTCGATCTCCTCTTTTCTAGCTCGTCGGCGTAGTCCGAATCCACAAAACCTTCAATAATTGACATTATGAATTTCTTCAATACCAACCACTTATCCATCGTACCTCGTAGATATCATAGAACCCACTTAATGGCTTGTCAATGTTATTTTCCAGGGTTCGCCATATACTTACTAACAATGCTCATAGTTTGAGCAATATCTGGTCGAGTACATACCATGTCATAATCAAATTCTCTACTGTACTTGCATAAGAAACTTGCCATGTACTCCACCTTTGCCTCGGAGCTATAAGACATCATTGTCGAGATTTTGAAGTGCAATGCTAACAAGACACTCACCGATTTTAAGTTTTTCATCCCGAGTCGACCAACCACTTTCTTAAGATATTGCCTTTGTATAAGAAAAAATTGTCCCCACTTCCCATCTAACATGATCGCCATCCTTAAAAAATTTTGCACTCCACCCAAATCTTTCTTCTCAAACTCCTTGCTTAACTGAGCTTTCAATACGTCGATCTCCAACAAGCTCCAAGAAATAATAAGCATATCGTCAATGTGTAAAAGTAAATAAATGAAATTGCCATATTCAAGCCTTTTAAAGTAAACACAATGATCAAATTCATTCCAAGTAAACTTCTGCGCAGGGATAGCTTCAATCCATATAACGACTTTAGAAGTTTGCACACACTATTTTTCTTACCAACAACTTTAAATCCCTCCGGCTAAGAGATATAGATCTCTTCCTCTATGTCCCTATACAAGAACGCAGTTTTGACATCGAGTTGGTCAACTTCGAGATCATATTGCGCTACCATAGTCAACAATGTCCGGATCGAGGTGTGCTTCACAACCGAAGAGAACACTTCCATTTCTTTTGCACATAACCCTTGGCTACCATCCTTGCCTTGAAACGAACATCGAACCTTAGAGCTTCATTTTTCTTAGTGAAAACTAATTTGTACCCGATAAGTTAATTCCCCTTTGGGAAATCACATAATTCCCAAGTTCGATTTTTCCGGAAAGACTCCATCTTATCCTCCATGGCTGTTTTCCATTCAAATTCTCGCGAGAATCCATAGCTTCCCGATACGAAGTCGGCTCATCCTCGTAATATACTAATGCGTACACAACCATGTCTTCATACCATATCGATCCGGTACACGTCAAGCCCTAGGCTCCCTTCCACTAGCCAAAGACAGTATCGTTTATTGCTGACCCAATTCTGTTGCCAAAATCTCTGACCCTTCACCGGGAGTCGTCTCATCCTTGTTGGACCCATCCACCGAATCTGTAACCAGAGTATTGACCAGAGTAGTTACTTCTATTTCCACCACTATTTCGCGCACCTTCTTATCCTTTTCAACCGGGATCGAAGAAACACCATTTGCCAAGGAGGGCGTCTTGAGCATAAACGCCTCGTCAAACGTCACGTTCCTATTAATCACGATTTTATTGTTTTGAAGACACCACATTTTATAACCTTTGACCCAATCACAAGAGCCTAAGAATATTTTCTTACAAGCCCTATGATCAATTTTCTCATCACGAACATGATAATAAGCTAGACATCAAAAAATGTGGATATGGTCATAACTAGCACGAGTTTTGATCCACACTTCCATAGGTGTTTTTCATTCCACTCGCAAGCATGGCAACCAATTAACTAAGAACGTAGCATAGTATAGGGCCGCGGCCCAAAACCGCTTATTTAAATTGGCGTTGGAAAGCTTACACTGCACCTTTTCAAAGAGCGTACAATTTATCCTCTCAGCTATACCATTCTATTGAGTTGTACCTTTGATTGTGAAGTGGTGAATGATACCTTTCCATTGGCAGAAATCCTTAAAAGGATCACAAGTGTACTCCTCGCTGTTGTTTGACCCGAGCACTTTAACTTTTTTACCCATTTGGTTCTCAATCATCTCCTTCTAGTTTAAGAACACATCAATGACCTAGTTCTTATGCTTCATGAGAGAGATCCAAGTTTTCTTATGCCCACTGTCTCAAACTTTACCCAAGTCTGTTTCCCAAGAACAAAACGCTCACAAAACTAGTTTGCTGCTTTTTGCATCTTCTAGTAGCCCTTGCTTACTCAACACCGTCATAACTTTCTCCCTAGCATGACCCACCTACATATGCTATAACCTCGTCGTGTCAATCTCTTTGGTCATAACCAAAGCAAACCCTGTCACTATGCATCCTTGAAGAAAATAGAGATTACCCTCATTCTTTTCTCACAACACGACCATAGCCTAGGAGAGAACTTTCAAGTTTCCATCCTCGAGTATTACACAATCCCCATTAGAATCAAGAGCCCCAAAGAGATCAAATTATTCTTTAGATTGGGAACATACCGAACATCACCAAGAGTATGTACCACCTTATCGTGCATCTTTAACCGAATCGTACCAATCCCCATCGTTTTACACACATGGTCATTACCCATCAAAATCTTGCCCCCCACTATTCAAGATCCACTGGCTTGAAAAGCTAATCTGTGGAGTCACAACCAACATACTCTCAAAGTCCTCCTCTTTTGATGCCATTACCACGTTCGCATTCTCCACCGCACATTTATTTTCTCCATTGCCATTGGTTCTATTTAGGCACACTCGACGCACATGTCCAGGTTTCCTGCACTTGTGACAAATTATCTTACTCCAATCAGTTGGTCCCCAAGAGTTCGACCGTGACCTTCCTTGGTTTTCCCCTTTTTTCTCATTGTTTCTCCCCCTAGTGAATAGTGCATCAGAGTTGGATTCTCCCCTCTCATTCAAGCACTTTTCATTAGCTAAGATGGCTGACGATACTAAATTGTAGGTCAACTTTTCCTTTCAATGTATGAGCATGGTAGTCAGAAGATCATAGGAATCTGGGAGCGAATTAAGAAGAAAAATCGCTCGCCTTGTCCTCATCTTCAATCCCAACGTCTAACGAACGCTTTTTGCCACTAGCGATCGCTTTTTAGTGGGGAATTTCTTTATTTTGCTACAAATTCGATAATTTATTTGGCACTTACTCATTTTTTTGCCACCACATTCTTGGTGGAAAACTTGGTGGGAAAAATTAAGTTTGCCACAAATAGTGTGCGCATTGACCAACA
Organism: Lonicera japonica; assembly: GCA_021464415.1. NCBI lineage: Eukaryota > Viridiplantae > Streptophyta > Magnoliopsida > Dipsacales > Caprifoliaceae > Lonicera > Lonicera japonica. The sequence goes on along the minus strand of JAKCWG010000827.1, from coordinate 57,281 downwards.
TTTAGTGGGAATTGCTGAATTAGCTGCAAAAAGTGCTATTTAGTGGGAAAACTGTAGTCCCCCACTGAAATGTTACCACTAATTATCATTTTTCTTGTTGAATCCGTCGAGATGATCATTCATGGATGTACCCCTAAAAAATTCATACTATAATAGTTTCTTCTTCAAGTACAGACGATTCTCGATGCTATTCATCATATATTGATCCTCAAGCTCTTTCAAAATTACCGAGGCAGATGTTTCACACATCACATAATACATCACGTTTAGAGCAAGGTGTAAACAAATTATTCTGCATGCCTGCCTATCATACTTAGCCCAATCGGCATCAGACCACTCATCGGGCTTAGTTTTATTCCCCAATAATGCTATGTGCAAACCCTGTTGGACAAGGATATCGGACATTTGGCACTACCATATCGCAAAATCCGTCTTCTTCCTGTCAACGCTCTATATATTGAATTTGACTATAGCTATCACCTTAGGAATAGATGCCCCCTTCAAAGTTGGTTTATTTGCCTCCTTGTCACCCCCTTATAATATACTAGCAGTACACATCTCTAACTATCACACAACTATCCCAAAGAATAAACTTGCCTTTGATACAAATTATTGTGCCCACCGACACATGGGGCCAGGCCCAGGGCACCAACTGGGCCCACTGGTCAGCACATATAGTAACAATATTGTCCCCAACTTAAATACATTTGGGCCACAGGTGTGGGGTTTTTTTTATCTTAAAAGGCCTCATTACTATATGGTTACATTCGCTTACGTATATGCTCATGCTAAGTTCTACAAGTTTTTCATGTGATAACAATGGTTTGAACCAACCATTCTCAACAATCCAGATAGGATAAAACAAATACCACCTTTTAGGTGGAATTCATTAATCCCTATCTCGGTGGGATAAGAAGTTTTAGTGGGATAAATAATCCTCCCCACATCTGAAGAACACTAAACATGAGAAAGGATAAAGTTATCCTATCCTGCCCTTTTATCATGCTTGTCAAATGCAGCCTATAATCACTATCATTCTCTTCACATCCTTCATTATTTCTTCAAAATGCCAAGACCCCAAAACCAATGTCAAAGAGCACAAATTCTATAGAAACAAAATTCTTCTTATTACACAAGCATATGCTTGACTTATGTTTGATAGCCATGATAACCATTGTTTTAAGGCATGATGTTGAGAAAATACTGAAAGACTTTTCTATGAAAACAATTAATTCATCATCTCCCTCTTTAATTCCCAAATCATTGAAAACTGCATTGATGGAAAACCCTAAAGTTTAGGAACTCAGGAAAAGCAAATTTGTTAAGTTTATATCTAATTTTCTGCGCATTTAAATTTTTGTTTAAGGGTAGTCAATGTTACTTTGATAACTTTCTAATATAGTATATATATAAACCTATATTATATTAGAAAGATAGCTATCAATAACCTTCGTCCGGTCTCCGTGGTAGTGATAGACGAGATTCCGTTGACGATGTCGTCACTTAAGGGTTAGATGATGCTGGATTGAAAATTAAATAATGGTCCAACTATACCAGTATAGTCTATTAAGGAACTTTAGAGGAGCTATTTTAACTATTGCTACTGTTGTTATTGCTTTATATGTAGTATAGACTATATTACAGAAAAATCTTCACAATTTAAGTTTATTTCCTTCCTTACTTTGTTTCATTCTTTAAGGCTTTAAACTTGATTCAGTTTGAAATTGACGTACTAAAAAAATTATTAAACTTTCCACGATTGGTAATTTATTTTTTAGAAATTAGATTATGATCCCTTTTATATATATTACACATGTTGCAGGCGTGAAGGACAACTAGTGACAATCATCACGGATACAGTTTTAGAAATTTTGATGCAAAACAATAAGCATGAAGATTCATATTTGGTCGGAATCCCTAGTCGCATAGAAAAGGTAGAGAAACTTCTAAACATTCACTATGACGGTGTTCGGTTTATTGGAATCCATGGCATGGGTGGACTAGGTAAGACAACTATTGCCGAGGTCATTTACAACAAGTACCAATATCACTTTGAGTGTCATAGCTTCCTTCCAGATATTAGAGAAACAGAAAGCCGCAACGGTATAGTTCATTTGCAAAAGCAACTTCTTTCAGCCATCCTCAAGATAAGAACCATTCATGTTAATGATTATAAGGACGGAATCAGACAAATCAAAGGCGTTGTCAGAAGGAAGAATGTTCTAATTGTTCTTGATGACGTGAATGATAAGTCTCAAATCGAAAGACTTGCAGGAAGTTGGGAATGGTTTGGTGCACGATCTAGGATCATCATTACAACCAGAAACAAAGAGGTTATGCGTGCACTTGAAAGTACTAAAGAAGAAGGTCACCTTGAAGTTTATAGAAGTTACCAACCAGATTATTTAGACCCTATTGAATCTCTTGAGCTATTTTGTAAGCACGCCTTCAAAAGCAAAAATCCCCCAGAAGATTATTATACCCTTTCTAAGGACATTGCATCCACCGCTGCAGGTCTTCCTTTAGTTCTTAAGGTCACAGGGTCATCACTATATAACGAGACAGATAAAGATTTATGGGAAGAGAGATTTAAAGAGCTGAAAAACATACCGGAAGGGGAAGTCCAAGAAAATTTGAGATTAAGTTTTGACACATTGAATGGTGTGCAAAAAGAGATATTCCTTGATATCGCATGTCTCTTCATTGGACAGAAAAAAATAAATCCTCTTTACATGTGGGATGATTGCAAATTTTATCCAAGGAATGTGCTTAATGTTCTCGAACGTAGGTCTCTTATAACAATTGGAGATGATGAAATCCTAATGATGCACGATCAGTTGCGAGACCTTGGTAGACAAATTGCACGTGAAGGGAATGAGTCGGGGAGGGGGAGTAGATTTTGGGATAATGGCGAAGCTTTGGAGGTTTATTTGACTGGAAAGGTAAGATCTATAATTTTATTTTAACAATTTAGTATTTCTCTTGCTTCTTAATTCATTTAGTTACCAAAAAAATATATTTACAAACAAAACAATCTTTTATGCTTTTGTAAATCAATGTGGCTGCTTATGTGGATTGCCATTCTTGGCTAAATTATATTAAGACTCATTTGAAATCCTCCTTTAACATATGTTTAAAATTGCTAATGGTGACCCTACATGGTGATACATGAGAGATCTAACTTGGACAATTAGTGACTCAATTGAGAGTCAAGACCCTCTATTTTATGTAAACAATAGGGTTAAAAATGAAACACCCAAATATGTTACATGTATACCACCATTGAATAATATAGAGGACAAAACTCAAGCAAGGAAGAGAAGATTGAGAGAAGGGTGGTACTATGTTCATAGCTAGTGGCAGATTTGCAATATTGAATTTTGTTTATTTGGGGGGGGGGTGTGGTTCAAAACATAAAGACATTTTTTTTTGACATAAAAGTAACTAACATGAAAACAAACTCAAACAAGCTATCCAAGAAAGACCTGCAATTGTTATGTGTTGTTTTCTCCGTATTTTTATACCGGTAAATTCCATTATATGTGAGCTTAGAGTTTGTATTTATATGTTTAAGCCCAAAAGATTATAAATTTTACTTATAGAAAAAAAATTGAAGGGGATAATAAGGTGTATTATGTTTATGCATAACAAGTTGTACATGAAAAACTAAGCTAATGATAAATTGCATGAATATATATATATATATATATATGTATCATATTTAAATGAGGGATTCTCTCATTTTAATAAAAAAAACAAATTAAACCTAGAGGGGGGTGTATTGAAAAATTAATAATATATTTGCATTTTCACCCGTTGAATATTTTTATGAACATCTCACCCTTTTCAAGGTCGATTTTTTTTAATGAAAATTTGTAGAGGTAATATATTCATCATATAAATCATCTCTACAAATTTTCAATTTAGATGTTCTTTTAAAAAAAATTGAAAATTTCATTAGTATTTGATAAATTATCAAAATATAGTAATAGAAGTTAAGTTTTAATGAAATTCTTATCCATTTACACGTTTTGTTTATAGAGGGGAAGTTTTAGTGACCAATAATAGAGGAGATAGATGATTTAAAAATAGATGTATTAAACTTAAACTCTATAATTCAATACGAGATTTACAAAACCCCAACTTTTGAGTAGATTATGATATCACGTAATATAGAGTATTCCGAAATTTGACATAATTTTTAAAAATTAAAATTTATTCCAAAAGAACATTCTTGAATTACGTAAAACACATAATTTACTAAATCCTATCATGTAATTTTCTTCACAGGGAGTGGAAAACGTTAAAGCCCTTTGCCTTGGCTCTGAATATCATTGGTATCCGAAGTTACATTTCCCAAAACGCTTGGTAGGAGAAAAGTTTCTTGGGCTACAACATCTAACGTATCTTACTCTTGATGCCGTGGAGACACTATGTGGTGATTTTGAGCATTGTCTTCCAAATTTAAGATGGCTTCAGTGGAGAAATGACTCTTTGGAATTTATGGCAACTAATCTTCACTTAAGGAATCTTGTTGTTCTCAATCTATCATTTACTTATATCACGGAAGACTCGAACTTCTGGAGTCAGATTCAGGTCCATTTCGATCTCCTTTTATTTCAATGGTCTCATCATCATGGACATGGCTCTCCATTACCCTTTTGTTCTAATTCTGTCAAATTGGGTCTTGTTTGAGGGCTAAACAGATGATTATTTTTCCAAAAACTTGATGACGACGATCTTTATAATGAGCAGATAATCTCCACAAAATTTCATCAAGAAATTCAAACTAGAAGTGGGCATAGTAAAAAATTAATACATATGTTGATTTTGAACCATTAAAATTTTAGATGAAAATCTCACCCACTCCTAAATTGAAGATTCGGATGAAATTTTGTGCAAATGATCTACTCTTCATAGAGATCATCTACAACAAGTTTTATGAAAAAAAATTATCGGTTTAGCCCTCGAACTGGACTCCTTTGAACAAAATTGTACGGAAAGCTAATAGCTAGAGATGAGCCAAGTCCATCATCATCATATTCTTATCATATATGTATTCCTTTTGAAAATTGACTATTTTTTTTATTTTTATTTTCTCCATATTTTACTTTTTACAGATGTCAAAAAAGTTGAAAAATCTAGATGTTTATAAGTGCTTGAAGTTAAGGAGAATTCCTTTCTTATCCACATTTTCAAATTTAGAGAGGTTAATGGTAAGAGATTGTTACAATCTTTGTAGTCTTGATGGTATCGAAGAAATGGAATCCTTGAGAATCTTGGATGCAACACATTGTCTTCGACTGGAAACACTGCCAAATCTATCCAGGTTAACAAAACTAAAAGAACTACTAGTCGAGGACTGTAAGCTAATAACTGATATTCCAGGGCTAGACAAATTAGAGTCCTTAGAAATTTTGTGCCTAGGGTGTTGCGAGTCCTTAAAAAGATTACTAGATCTATCAAACTCAAAAAGGTTGAGAAGATTGAGCATTCGAAGTTATCCCAAGCTAATCGAGACTCATGGACTAGAGGGATTGGAATCCTTGGTGTGTTTGGACATGGATGGTTGCGAATCCATAGAAACATCATCAGATCTATCAAAATTAAAAAGCTTAGAAGCATTATCTGTCCGAAATTGTAAGAAGCTAACTAGGATCCGGGGGCTTGAAGAACTAATATCCTTGGAATATTTGGACATGGAGGGCTGCTGGTCGATTGAAAACTTACCTGATTTTTCAAATTTTAGGAAATTAAAAGTAATAAATGCTACTAGCTGTGAGAAACTAACTGAGATCCGGGGACTTGAGAATTTGGAATCCTTTGGAAACTTGTTCATTTACGGATGGGAATCACTCGATACTCAAATGTATTCCCAGCTTTCAAGGATAAGGATACATAGGTTTGAAAAGGAGTATAGCAAGGAATGGGGTATATCTGAACTCTACATTTCATTTAATGTTTTCTATATTCAAGTGACATCTTCCATGATTGCTTTCTAATTGTCTTCCCTTTTCTGATTTGCTCTAGAATTTCTTGATTACCTGAGGTCCCGCTGGTATTAACTTCTGGAACATGGTAATGCCTTGTTTGTTCATTTTCTTTTGGTCCAATACTTTCAAATGGCTATTCAATTTATGAAATTTTGATTTAAACTAAAAATATTCATATCATTCTGTAAAAACTAAAGGGGTTGTTTATGAAATTTAGTTACACTGCCTTATGATTTAATCTAAGAATAGGATAAAATGTCTAAAATGTTCAATATTTTTGGATCGGATATTCATTAAGCTATAAAAAATCTTTGATTTTCGTTCTTGATTGGATATCTTTGTTCACTTCATTGGTTCTTTGCAATAATGCAAGTTGAGTACTTCACTACAATGGACAATCAAAAACTACATAAAGAATTTAGAAAGTAGTTTACTGACCGGTTCATATATTGTCATGGCTGCTAGCTAGAAATTATAATTACTCTTTCTTTAGTTTTTTCTTTGTTTTGGTACTTAGGTTCCTTCCTGTAACTGAAGTCAAGAAAGTAGAAACAAATGGATATGATGTGAATTGTTGTGGCTGCCAGAATATAAAACAGATATAGTCAAGGTGAGTTTTCCTCCAACATAAAGCAACTTCGATTTCATGCTACGTAGAAATATTTTATCGTGGATAGTAAATTTTTTCAAATGGTATTCTTTTTCGATTTCCTCATTGACACCTTATGGAATAATTATGTTTGTTCTATTGCACATGTGTTTGTTTTTCTGTGCTCCTTTATAACCACATTATTTCAATCTAATGTCGGAGAGTCATCTTGTTTTTGTTGGCCTTCATGAATGCAGGTGTTTTTGGGTAGATTCAAATTGTATGCCAACTTAACTTTTTCCTGAGAATTTGATTGGAGGTGGTGCACGAAAAAGGGATTATGATAGAATTTGGCTGAGTGTAAAGATGGTAATGAGAGGGAAGAGATTGTTGATCAGTCATTAAAAAAGTATCAAGTATGTGTTAAACCCCGTATTTTCAAACATATTGATTTATTTTAAGAAAAATAAATAATTATATAAGGTATGTTAGATAATTTAGGATGTGATTCATTTTGGAATTTGACTTTGATTGGTTGACCATTTTTTAGATATTATCTCTTGTTGCCATATTTATTTGATTGTGCATTTGCGCTATTATTTTGAGTTCAGATTTTATACATATATAGGTGTTCTAGTCTAGTCTAGAGTATTCTACCTTATTTTATATATGTAGGTGTATTTTATTAATAGTAATTGAAAAGGTGTGAAGTCGAAGAAAATAATGAAATAAAGAAAAAAAAAGAAATGCAAACTCTCTGCCAAAAGATGTAGAGAAAGGGAAGAAGTGAAATAAGGCAAAGAGAAAAGAAAAGAGAAAGAAGAGAAAAGGAGGAAAGAAATACGAAAGGTTTACGCGCGTGATTTACTTTCACCATCAACTTGATCGAGGTAGGGGAGAAATTTCTTGTTGAGTTTCTATTAGATTTCATTTTTTTATTCCAATAATATTTGTGTGAGATATTTTTTAAGCACTCGTTGCCTTTTGATCTAATATAGCTTTATGAATGGTTCATTATTCATGGATTTGTATGCTTGTTACATATGATTTCAAGTAGAGCTTATATATTATCGAGGAACCTACTGAGCTGTGAAGGTCACTCCCCACCAGACATTTTTTTTGCTGATTTGGTAGTGTTTTGATCTTGAGTAGTGGAATGGTAGAACTGTAGCAGTGTTATTTTCTATACTTTTTGATGATCTGTGTATTCTTACTTGTAATTACTCTTTGATTATATTCAGGAGATGAGATGTGTAGATATCCTATGACCAATGTACTTTTAGAATCTTATGAATAATTCTTTATTCTTATAATTTGAATGTATGTAATTCCTTATTTTATATTAAACTTTCTCCTATTTTATTAAAATTAATTAAATCACGTCTCAAAGTTCGGGGCATGACAAATTGGTATCAGATGTTAGGCATACAACAATCCTCACACTTGGGATTAGGGTTTATTGCATTATTTCGATGTGTAGGTATTGCTTATATTGTTTGCTTTTAATTATGTTTGTGGTCTTTAGTGCGTGGTTTTGGCCACTGAATTATCATTTTTTTAAATATATATATATATATTAATTTTTCTTTTAAAATCTATGTACCTTACAACTAATCATATATCTAATATATATAATGGCCCCCTTTTCACCCGGATGTGCCATGTGTCCTATCTTTCTTTTACGTCACGTGTCCTTCCGTTTTTTTTCCCTTTTTACCATGTCCTTCATGTTTAAGCCACGCACTACCTTTTCTTCGCGTCCTTCAAGATTATGTCTGTAAATTAAAAATTTTGTATCCATAAATTAAGAAAAATTGTAAACTGCAACTGCAATTTGCAACCTCTGATATCTGCCGTGTTTCACCCTTCTACACTGGGCCGAGCCAGATTTCGGGCTACTGGGCTATTTGGTGAGCCCTACTAAACCCATTTTTTTCCCCTCAAACAGTCATACCCTTTTTCTCCCTTTCATACTAAGTATTGCCCTGTTTCCACCCACGTGAAATTCAAATTCTAATGTTCCACAGACTATTTAATATCTCATACTTCTAACCCATGAAATCCCTCTCCATGTCCAAATTATGTAGAACAAAAACCTAATTAATAGGAACCTAGAAAAAATTATGTGTAAAAACTCCTAAAATTGTAAATCAAGTTCCAAAATATCAAAGCCTCAATTCAGATCAGGTTAGTATTTTTTCTTCTTATTTATTTATTTTTTTCAAAAAGTTAATTTTTTTTTATTTTTGGTTTTTAACTTAAATCTTTGCTTGGAATCTCTTTCTCCACATACAATGTTTGAGTGGAGCCTCTTCTGGATGCATATTGATTTATTATTTTCACCATAAATCTACCAATTTTTTCAGCCATGGAAGGACTTGATCATCTAAGTCATGATATAATTTTCATATTCACTATGTTTCTCAACTTAGTTATAAGTATTGGCACAAAATTAGGAGGGTGTATTCATATTATAAAAGATTTTTATGGACTTTTTAAAATTAGTTGATTCTTCTAAATCCAAAAGATAATTTTAAATCTATATAGAGTCTAACAAATTTTAATAAATCTATACAGTGTCAAACATATTTTAAGGCATTGACTCTTTAGTATTTCTATAAATTTTAATAGATTCATTGATTCTTCTAATTACAATTAAAAAATAAAATCAAAGGGCAAATAATAATTTTGATTATGACTTTGAAGTAATAAGCAAATTATAAATCCATTTCAAACGGTTCGGATCAAGTCTAAAATCCCAACGGGTTTTTTTTTTGCCATTTCTATTCAATTTTTATCTTCTGTCTAAAAAAATCATAAAATGGGAGAAAAATTAACGGGGCTACATCTCTATGGTTTTGGAAGAAAATGATTAATTGGATAATTAAAACTTTGAGAGTAGCAATATAAAAAGAAAAAGAGGCTTTACATAGAGTGAATGAGGTGGAGAGGTTTAAATACATTCACTACACCGGTGGGAGGTTTGGGAGACGTAATCAATTGAGTACGTCGCCTAAGTTTTCTTAGGAGAAGTAGAAACAGTTACGTTGCCTAAGTTTTTCTTAGGCAACATAGTATTATAATACGTCTCCCTAGGTACCTTAGGAGACGTAATCAATTGACTAGGTCTCTCCCAAGAAAAACTTAGGCGACGTACTAAAATTCCCATGTCGCCCATAATCTGTTGACCACCAACACATTTGACCTAAACTTTAGGCCACGTAGAAACTATACTCACGTCACCTAATATGTATCTTAGGAGACGTAGGTATAGTTTCTACGTGGTCTAAGGGCGATTTTAAAAAATAAATAGAATAAAATAATATTAATTTTTCACTTTTTCTAAAATATATGTAGAATATGAATGAAAATTATATCAAAATAATTGTATCTCATTTTTTTCTTGAAATAAGGCCATTTTGAGTTTTTTAAATGTATTTTTTTAATTTTATATTTTAATATATATCATTTATTATTATAATATGTTTATCGCGTGTGTTATTTTGTGTGTGGGATAGACAGAGTCGTGTGTGTTATTCTCTGTGTGTGTATGTGAGAGAGAGAGAGAGAGAGAGAGAGAGAGAGAGAGAGAGAGAGAGAGTACTTTGGAGTCATTTTAATGAAACTACAACACCAAGCTTAAAATGACAAGCATATTGTAATGGTGTTATGAGTGTATTTAAAAAAATATATATTATATTTGAGGTAGGTTGGACACTAATATAAAAAAATCCCACCCCATTTGGTTCTGTTCGGATAGAAACATATTCGATCAGGATATTTTAATATTTTTAATTTTAGTTGTAATGAGTTAGAAATACGTTAAGTATGCAATTATAATTGTAATGTATTATAACTTTTCTTGAAATTTTTTTATACATAATTTAATAATCACAATAGATCTTGACGAATATATTTCGAATATATAAATTTTATTAAAGGTGGATTTGTAAATTTAAAATTATGACATTTGAAAGTTTTTTAAAAATTTGATGAGAGAGAAATGTATATTTTCAATAACTAATGAGTTAGAAATACGTTAAGTATGTCATTATAGTCATAATGTTTTATAAGTTTTATGCCATTATATTTGTAATGTTTTAAAACTTTTCTTAAATTTTTTTAATACATAATTTAATAATCACAATGGATCTTGTTTTGTAGATCTTGATGAATATATTTCAAATATATAAATTTTATTAAAGTTGAATTTGTAAATTTAAAGTTATGGTCTAAAAGTGTTAACACCATTGGATGAGTTTTATACTGGTAAGCATCAAAGTTAAAACACTCACACCAATAATATACACACAATTAACTCTCACACATTAATAATTTTGTCTATATTAAAAATAATTTAAAACAAAAAATTCAAAATTTAATAAAAGTTTGATATTTAAAATCAAACTAATCAATATTAATTAAAAAAGATCCATCATGAATATAGAATTATGTAAAAAAATAAAGAAAAAATTTGAGTAACATTTAAGAATTTGTACATTGTTGGGTTATTTTCACATCTGGCTGTGAGTTTATTTTGTCGATATCAGAATAAGATCAAAAAATATAATGAAAAGATCCTTTAAAAAGTTAAAAACAATTAGGTTCAATCATGTCTATTATTTGTATTTTCAGCATGAGAATATATAAAACCTACATTTTGGTTGTTCAAAACGTTAGACTCAAATAGACAATAAGTTCAGAATAGACTAATTGATGTTTGTTGATTTAGATTTGTCAAACATTACTTTTTTTTATCCTATTATTTCACCATGTTGGATGGTATGGGTATACTGTAGTTAATTATAAACTAACACTAAGGAGAGCACGCTTCATACAAAGCATCCCCCCCCCCTCCCCGTGCCCCCGAGACTTTTTTGAACTCATCTTTCCATTTCTCTTGTTAGTGTTTGGTAATCTCAAGTAGTTGTCAACCATTTCAATTCTACGTTTTATATTAAGATTTTTTTATATATATATATATATTCAAAAAGGAAAATAATAATTTTATAATTTTTACTGATAAAAAATAAATAAAATTATTTAACATTGTCAGACATGATATATTAATTAAATTTTAAAAATTAAAGAAAGTCAAACAACTGTGGTGTCATTATGTAAATTTAAATTTACAATTAATATTCCCATAAAAATTTAAAAAAATTTAACTAAATTTGTAATTGTGGTATCATACAAAGTTTTTTGACTAAATTTAAATTTAATTATGTAATTCATTTATTAAACTAATATTTACTTAAAAATTATTAAAAAAATTATTAAAACCTCTTTAGGCCACGTATAAATAATAACTTCATCTCCCAAGTTTCTCTTAGGAGACGTATCTTACTTAGTAAGCCGCCCAAAAGACTTTCCCTTTCAAATTTTCTCGAAAATTCAAAATAATTTAAAATTTTCAAATTATCTTAAACGACGTAGGAAAGTAACTACGTCTACTAAGTGTGTGGTATAAATACAAATCCCAATTCCATTTAGACCTAGCCTCACTCTCACCTCTCTCAGCCAAAATCATCTCTTCGATTCTCAGCTTTCCCACACTTCTCTCAAATCTCTCCCTCACCTCTCCGGCAGTGCAGCTCCTGCTCCACCTCCAGCCTCCCACCATCCCTCGCTGCTGCGCGTCCTCCATCTCCACGCTTCTCCTCCTCCATCTTCCACCTCAACCTCCTACGCCGGCTACTGTTACCTAGCGCCCCCACCAAGAGACGGCCCCCCTTTCTCTCTGTGCCCTAGAAAAGAACACACAGCAGCCGCACTCTACACACACTAAAGTCCTAGATTTATTTCTCTCTCTCGTTGCTATTTCTCTCTCTAGAAACTTTGAAGAACACATGTTCTTGTTCATTTGTTTTGTTAGAATCTAGAGATTTGGTTGAAATAGATTGTGACTATTGATGTCTTAACTTGAGAGAGTTATTTGTGTTAGATTTTTTATCATTCTTGTAAATTTTCATTGGATTCGAACTAATACTTTGGGCATTTCAATATTGAAGATTCAAGGTTGTTTTGTATATTTTTGGAATTGCGGAATATATTTTCTCTGCTGTGCTGCGAATCTGTTCTGAATTTGTTTTCACTGCTACCATTGCTGTAATAAATCTGCTGGTTGATTTTATCGATATATTTCCGCATACTGTTGTTATTATTAGAATAAGGGATGATTTAGTAGTACAATGTGGTAGCTTTCTCTGTGTTGCTTGTGTGTGGTTTGGGTAGTTATTGTGTGGTTGGTTTGCTTAGTTTTTGGACTTGCTTTTCCAATGGATGCTTAATTTCAAGTCAAATGAGAAATTTGACAGTTTGTAATATGTTCCTATGTACCTCCTACTTTCAAGTCAAATATGAGAAATTTGACAGTTTGTAATATGTTCCTATGTACCTCCTGCTTTCAAGTCAAATATGAGAAATTTGACAGTTTGTAGTATGCCCCTACGTTTGTACTCAAAAACATTATCGAAGGCATTGTGTAATGGTTTATATATTCTTGCTTGCTCCAATTTTTCATATATATTTGTACTCGAAGCTGCTTATTTTCATATGCTTACTTTTAAGAAGTGCATTATATGTCGACCAACAATGCCCGTTTTTTGTCAAGGCCAAATCTAGCCTGCCCAAAATGAACCTGCAGCCCACTTTGACCCACCCAAACCTGCGTAGAAATAAACATTAAACTGGCCTAATAGCCACAGTATATAGCATCTAAAAATCTAAAATATTTAGAAGTAACCATATCCATTCGACAAGAAGCTAATAATATTGAACAATCCACTTACTAACAACCATAAAAAGTCACTCCACCAAATCAACAAGTCCCAAATTTCAATTTTATAGCATCCAAAAACAGATCATAAGTAGCAAAAACCACACATAAACTAGTAACAAGAAGCAAAAAACAAGATGTAGAATGATAAGATCATAGCCTACGCCTATTATACTAACGCAACTTTGCAACTGCATAATACTACTTTTAAAGAGAAGTTGCACCACATACTTTTCTTATAGAAATTACCTAGTTGCAACGTCCTCACTCTTAATAAGAAAGTCATGAGTTTAGTTCTTTTATTTTATGTTATTGATAAATTATTAAATTATAAAAACAAATAAACTTTCTCAGCTCACAATCTTATTCAAACAAAAAAAATAATGAATAATAATTCAATTCTCACTCATAACACGAGTCCTAGAATAGATTGTTTCGGATAGCAATCTTAGCTTCAGACTAAGGTAAATCCAATTTGATTTAGTCTACCTATACGGATATTGCTATTCTAATTGGTTGAAGTTAAACAGTCCAAAAAAGGGCCATGGGTTCAAACTATATTTCAACACTAACTTTTGTACAAAAATGACAGTTTAGTCAAAACTGAAAATTTAAAATTTAGGCAAAATTGGTCAGATTAGAATGATAAGTTATTTTCTTTTAAACACAGCTTAAAAACAAATTATTCTTCTTTTGATGTGGTTTGAATTGGACCCTACTAGTATACATATATATTGGTCTAGTAACATAACAACAAAATATGTCATCCTCCAAAAGTCTTTTTACGCAAAGCTGAAGTGTTACCTTTCAATAATCTTCTAACTATGTGCTATATATTTATACGTTAATCAAAAAAAAGTCTTTTATGCAAAGCTGAAGTGTTACCCTTCAATAATTTTTTAAACTTTGTGCTATATATTTATACTTTAATATAGATGATTATTTTGTGAGGTTAGGGTTATTGGCGTCGCACATATTAGTATTGAGCATTAGGAAGCTCTACTGGTACACAAAGTTGAAGCTGCTAAAGAAATTAAATTGAACTTAATTAGGCATATTTACGTGCACCTAATTAGTATAATTTTGGTACGCAACATTGATTTTGTAAAGGTTATTTTCTGGATTGCGTACCAGCACCTTTATAAATACTTAAATAAATACAAATGTTTGTAATCTTGTAGGAATTGGGCACGCAAATGGCCCAAATCCAGGCCTCCGAGAATAAGAAGGCCCACAGTGGGGGGGGGGGGGGGGGGCAAGGGGGTTTGTCTTCCGGGCTCATGAGCTGAAGCATAAGGGAGATCAGGTGCCTGACCTCACTACTTATGTCGAGGCGTACAAGAAATATGACCCCGACCGCGTGGAAAATCTTTTTTATACAACACTTTAATTATTTTTTTTCATATCATTATTATTTAGTTAGTATTTGATTCTAATAACTTATAACACTTATTGTTATTTGCAAGCGGCCGTTTAGTCTGCGATGCCCCGACCTCGCTCATGGTCCTCTCTTACGAGACCCAGGTCTTTATCCTTGAGACAGCAGTAGGTCATTCGAGAGGGACAAGGGTGAGGGGCTTAGGGAGCGACTCTGCAAAGTTGCCGTAGAAGAGAGGCCCATCATCACAGACGAATAATGGCAGATTTGCAGAGCTTGAGGTTGATGTGGCCCAGCTTAGGACACATCAAGTTGCGATAGAAGAGCAGCTTCAGAAGGTGAGAGCTCAGCGAGAGATGGAGATTCAGAGGGAGAGAGCTGAGGGGGAGAGCGAGAGAGAGAGGGAGAGGGCCAAGCGAAAGAGGGAGATAATCGATTTTGAGCGCAAAATGCAAGCTAAATTTGAGTATATGTTCAAAGGGTCGGGATTCAACTGCCAAATCCTTCCTCGGATGGCTCCTCTGCTCCTTTTCCCTAGATTTTTGTGTTTGAACAATTTATCTTACTTGTAAAGTTTTTTTTAACATGAATTGTAAAGTATTTTGAATTGTTTTAATTGTTGAATGAAATTGAATAAATTTTGATAGTTTATTTGTATGTATATTGATTGAATGAGAATAAAAGCATGAATGATAAATTGGGCAGGTTGTATTTGCTATTGAATATTGCGTGAACGTTGCATTGCTATAGATGTGCAGAAGTGGGCTGCACACCGAAACAAGTTGTGATGTATAGGGTGACAGCACTTAGGAGATGTAGGTATTAAAATACGTGTCCTAGGTGGAGACTTAGGCGACGTAGATTAATACTAAGGTTGCCTAATGGTTGAAATTATAGGACGTATATTAATACTAAGGTGGTTTAAGGGTTGAACTTAGGCGACGTAGGTTAATACCTATGTAAGCCTAGATTGACACTTAGGAGACGTAGGTTAATAACTCCGTGGCCTAAGGGGTAAACTTAAGAGACATTGGTTAATACGTACGTGGCCTAAGGTCTAACTTAAGAGACATAGGTTAATATCTACATGGCCTAAGATATAACTTAGGCGACGCAATATAATACCTACGGGGCCTAAGTGTTTAACTTAGGCGACGTAGGCTAATATCTACATGGCCTAGGTTGGAACTTAGGAGGCGTTGTTAATACTTACGTGGCCTAGGGACGTGGAAACTTAGGCGCCGTTGACGAATACCTACGTGGCCTAAGACCAACTTAGGCGATGTAGGTTAATACCTACGTGGCCTAAAACCTTAGGCGACGAAAGCTATGTCGCTTTAGCTAAGGCGACATACGAATCCTTTTAGGAGATGGTTAGGCTACGTCGCCTAAAGCCCCAGCTGAGGTAGTGATTATAGAGACAAAGAAGAAATAATACATATAGAGTTTGGGACAATAAGATGTTTTAGATATAGAGAATGGAGTGGAAGGGTTTAATAAGATTATAGAGATAAAGAAGAAATAATACGTAGGGTTTTTGAGAAAGATGGAAGAGAAATCCATATGAAATCTTCCGCTATAAGAGAAGATTTGTTATTCATAAAAATACTCTCAAATCTATCAAAATCTATCAATTTATAAAAGGACCTTGTTAGCATGAAATACACGGTAAGTTTCTTAAACTTACAGATAATTTCTAACAACATATCTGAGAAGGATGCTCACTCTTACTCAAACTCCATGTTTCGTTTTGAAAAAAAGTAAAATCCATTATTATTAAATTCATAATTACAAAATTAAGGATATTTTTTTTTGTCTTTTACACAAATCCATCCATTTGGCATTTGTATAATTGTAAAATTGGATTCTCCATTATTAATTAAAAATAGGATATGCTCAAGTATATAATATATATTTTTAGATTTATAAAGAGACTTTAAAACTATTAGCGTATTAAAAGAGGTTAAGTGAATTCTACACTAGAATTGAGATACTCAATTTGGGACATTCATAAAAAATGAACTTTTACGCTCAACCATGTGAAATTTGTATCAATGTTAAATTAGATTTTTCATTACCAAATAGAAATAGGATATGCTCAAATATATAGTATTTTTTTTATATTTATAAAAAAAATGCCTTAAAACTATTAAAAGAGGCTAATTGAATTGCTAAAACTTTAACTTGTTTTCTTATAAAATTTGGAGCAGTGATTATTTATCAAAAAAAAAAAAAAACAAACCTAATATAGTTATAGTTTTAAACACTAAAAAAATATTCAATTTTTAATTTGAAATATTTAAAAAAAATACTCGATTAATATGTTATGTTTAATTTAAATTTTTCTGGTCAAAATTATTAATTTAATTGATTAATGAAAGAATAAGAAACAATTACTTAAAATATATGGAATTTACTATTTTGCATGGGTTAAAATGTTAATAATAATAAAGATGGGTTGAAATTTTGTAATCTTTAGCCTTAATTGAATACGCGGCTAATAGTTGACTGTATGTTTTAATAAAATTAACAATATTTTAGATAATCATTTCCCTTTATAAATAGAAAATTAGTTTAAGGTCCCATATTTTTCAAATGGATTTATTGAATAACACACATTTTGGGTGCATTGTTTTAAGGACAAACAGTTTAAAAAAGGACCATATTTTTTTAAAAGTCCTAATTAATTATTTTTCAATAATTTTAATTTTGCTAATATTATTATTTATCTGCCTTTTGTTTGTGTTATCCTTCTTATATTTTATTTAATATCCCACATTTTTAACATATAATTATTGAAAAATTAAATATACATACGTGATGGAGATTGAGTACACTTATAATACTTCCATGTCTATTACTCAAAAGATGCAACCCCACTCATAAAAAAAAGTAATTTATCTTAAAAATAAAATGAAAATGGGTGTAGAAGTCAATGCAACTATAAAAATGACAGCCACATAAAAACCAAACTAAAACAAAATTACAAAAGGTCATAAATCTCAACACCTGTAAAGTGTAAAGTGGTTCAATGCATTAGAAATTACAAACAAACAAAATTACAAAAGGTCATAAACCAAACTAAAACAAAATTACAAACAGTTAGAGAGTGTGTTATAATCGAGATCTCCAACTATATTTCAATGCATTAGAAATCAAAACAAACCAATAAAACCCATTTAAACAATCTTCCCCCTCACCCCATTTCCAAATTCAATCAAAATCTCCATTAAACACAAACCAATCAACTCATACTCCTCCAATCCAATAGCTCACCTTCTCAACTCTCTGCCGACACTAACACACCCTCCCCTTGCTCACTACCCATTCCAAGAAAACCCTAAGCGTCGTGTTTCTCGAAATCTGCCAATCTGTCTATGAGTGCCTTCACCGCTTCAATGGCCACTGCCTTGTATATATAATGATAGCACTAAACTAAGATTCGCCACATTTCACACATCATAAATCGCCATGTGTCCCCTTTACCATGTAAAAAAGTAACCTTTCATAACCCTTTCTCTCTATTCTTTATATATTTTAATATTTATGTCCCCTTTCTACATTTAAATTTTTTTCCATATCTCACTCCAACTTTCTACAGAGAAAAAACTTTTCGTGTGCTGTGGAAGAACACCATTACAAACAAAAAGCCCTTATATTATCCTTTGATTACTTCTCTGTAAAGTTTCCTCCTCGTCCATTATTATATACTTTCTCTTCTCTATCTCTTTTTTTGCTTGATAGTGTCCTTTTATATTTTTCTTTCTCTCTATAAGAGAGAACATTCACCATTAAAATAGGTGAAGGCATTAATTGAGAAGACTTCTTCTCACTCAATTCTTTCCAGTCTCATGGTGAGATGGCCAATCATCAAGATATAGCCCCCTTCACCCATACAAAGGCATGTGTTAGTAATTAATTTTGTTTTATGAATTAAATCAAGGGGCAATTAGTATTACACCCCTCTATTCTAACTTAATTAGTTGTAAGGACAAGGAAAATCTAGATATTAGTATCTAGTCCTCCTTACCTTAATTATCCATCCGACAATAATTAAGGAAACTACAATTGATTGATCTTTTTACTTTTGTTTGATTTCCTAGATAACTTACCAATTTTATAGTTATAATTCATATAATTATGAAAACCAAATGTAATTATATAACTACATATATAAATACGTAGAATAGATAATTTCGTCAAAACATGTATGGTTTTCAGGAAATATAACGTTTTATTTAAATATGTTTCAAAATATACTTAATATAAATTAATAAATTTTTTATTATAAATACTTAGATTATATAAAGTACCAAACTGATGCATACAATTGTCGTAAAAAACATGTAATATAGGAAAAGAACCAAACATATATTTTACATGTAATCCATGAAACAACTAAAACTGACATATATTAAACATATGAAACAGGTAAATAGTATAATGCAAATAATTGTGCAAACTACATATATATTACATGTAATATATTACAAATATATACAATATTTTACATGTAAATATATACAATATTTGTGTTAAAATTTCCCTAATTATATTTGTGTAGCTGAAATGAATTGTAACACTCTAAATAAATGTGCGCATACAAATGATATCGTAATCAAATATGAAATAATTAATCACGAATCAAACTGATAAGTGATATATATAGGAGAAAATTTTCAAGTAAGGACCTTAACTTAAGGTCCTTATTTACGAACTTACCCTTTTGGAACGCTTAACGATGGAATTTTTTTGATAAAATTTGGTTGGGATGTTTTTCATCATGTGTAGAACATCTCCACCAAATTTCATCAAAAAATTCAACCGGGAAGTGGGTTAACTATAGGATTGAAAAATTCTGTTCCAGAAATAGATATATATATATATATGTCCAAGATTTTTTAATCATGTAGTTAACCTACTTCCCGGTTGAATTTTTTGATGAAATTTGGTGGAGATGTTCCACACACGATGAAGAACATCCCCACCAAATTTCATCAAAAAATTCCATCGGAAAGCGTGCCAAAAGGGCAAGTCCTTATGGGAAATGCTCTGTATATATAGGTATTTAGTTTTCTTCTTGGGTATTGGAATATACCTGTTTAAATAGCTAAAACAGTTATGGAAATTCAAACACGTGATTTGTGATTTCCACCGGGAATTGCAACCGAAGCGACCATTTTGTATTTCGCAACTGTCATTTATTGGAAGGTCTCTACTCCGATGGGTGCTCAAACATCCGTTACTATATATGTCGTGAAAACAGTTACGCCGTAATATATATTAAAATATTAGGGTTTCTTAACCATGGCCGGTCACAAAAAAGTTTTTAAATGTTCTAACTCTTCCCCAACGATTTTAGAGCCCAACAAAAGGCAACGATTTTATGATCAAACCCCATCTCCATCCCCATACCAGTATCTGAAAGATTTAAATGTCGATGAAGGATAATACGAAGGAGACGAAGAAGAAAATAACGACATTGATGATGTTGAGGAGGACAAAGAGTTGAAAGATGACAAAGACGAGGATGAGAACAATGGATGTTATGACCTCGACGGCAATAACAATGATGAAGCCGACGATGGAATTCAGTCTAAGCATGAGCCATGGGTAGATGATTTGGAAGATATTGAATGGTACTGGTTGACTATTGTTTGTTTCTTTTGTTGTTTATTTCCTTTTTTTTTGTTTAATGTGAAACAATGCTTTTTTTGTTAAACATGGAAACT
Source organism: Lonicera japonica (assembly GCA_021464415.1). NCBI lineage: Eukaryota > Viridiplantae > Streptophyta > Magnoliopsida > Dipsacales > Caprifoliaceae > Lonicera > Lonicera japonica. The sequence continues at coordinate 36,811 of JAKCWG010000827.1, read as the reverse complement.
TTGTTTGAATATTAACTGGCTTATTAAAATTATTATTAATTGTCTATAATTGGTAAATTGTTTCAATTTTTAATGTTGATGTGATTGAGAATCAATGTCTGCATGATTTAATATATATGTTGTTATGCCTTATTACTTGGCTACTTGTTTTCTATATCTGCTTTTATTTTGGATGCGTGCTAATATATTGGATCCACTGCAATTTTTTTTTGTGAAACATTAAAATTATCTTGATCAATTATATCGTGTGCAACAGGATATACTAAAATCTATATTTTTTAGTATAATTGATAGGTTTATTTTATTTCCTTTTTTTACGATAATATGTATTTAATTGAGAATCTACATATATTTGGAATTTTTTTTGAAGAAATGTTTATCTAACCGTTACGATTACTTTTGGGATGTGTTTGGGCTGTTAAATTTGTGGGTGTGTCCATTGTCTATAGAAATTTCATTGGATATATACAATCAAACCGTCATACATTGGAGTTTCACGATGAATTGTTTCATATAACTGAACAAATAAATAAATTGATTTTTCAAAATTACTAAATGGCAATTGCGTATTTTAATAATAATTGTCTTTATATATATAATATAATATATAAAAACATGGTACTTACGTACATAGATTTATTATTTTTTATGTATAACAATTTATTAATAATATTATTAATTGATTTGGAATGAAAATACCCATCCCATGCATTCAAAGTGGGTAGATGTTTTAACGAAAATTTAAGTTATATATGTTAGAAATAGCATTTTTATATTAGAATGCTTATAGTAAAGATAATTATATATTTAGCAACATACTATTGATATGTATGATATTTTTATTTTTTGATCTATGTAAGAAAATTAATAATTAATACGTATGATCTTAATTTTGAAAAACTTATTTAGTACTGTAGCATTGCTTCAAAAATTTATATCTAAATGATTGCAACATATATTTTTATATAATCGAATATATATCTAAATGTAACAGTCCGACATATTTATGTATATCAAATAGCTTTATAAAAACAGTTATATAATCAAATAAATTGTTAAAAAGTATATATATATATATGTGTGTTTCTATAGTTGAATAAATAATTATATATGTGTAGTTATATATAATGTACTAAATAAACATGTATAATTGCAAATTCATGTAAATTAGATCAATGCATAGTAACTGTATAACAGATTTACACAAGTACATATTGAATATCTAGCACGTATATTAAAAAGATAATTAAGTAATTGAATAAATAATTATGTATATATCAAAATTCTCTAAGTAAACATATGCGGAAATAATAAATATATAACATGTATATATATTATAGTAAATAATATCTATATAGTATGATATATAAGAATCAGGAGATATTGTATTTGAATAGACATGTAACACAAGTATTAAGTTATGAGTAATATGAGTAGTTTTCAAACATCGAAAATACCTACAAATATATGTATTGACGTAGGATATAAATCAGGTAATTTTATATATTGGTTTTTGTACCGTGATATTATTTTTGTTGAATTGGTTCCAACTATAAATGGCTGTAATGTAATTTTCGTCCTTAATTCATTCAATAAGTATAACTAATTACTTTAACATAAAGTGCAAATGAATTAAGACATATTAGAGAAAAACCAGTATTGTACATGTATTTAAGTAATATGAAAATATCATCTCTTTTGTAGTCGAAAAAGAAATCTTATTCATGTATGTGTGCTTTGCACATGTGAATATTAGTAGTAGATTAAAATGGTTGTTGATGCTATCTAGGTTTAACTATTCGACCTACGAAGAATTCGATATAAAGAATTGCACGGGTGAACGTAATGATAAAATAACATTTGTGTAAATAAAACCTGTTTTATAAATACAAAGGCTAATAAATCGTTAAAATTCGAGTATATCGATACGCATCAGTGTACGTTTGACATAAATGAAAATACAAAGGCGTACAATGAATAATTTAGATTGGGTGTATTTGGGATAAACTTGTAATTTTCTTGAGTGGGAGAGTTTATGATGTAAACTTGTAATTTTCTTGAGTGAGATTGGGTGTATTTGGGACAACGGTAGAAAATTGCATTTTTCTTGTAATCCTTACATTGTACAGATGTTATCTCAATAGTAAAATTGGTTGGACATGGACTAGTGGCGATTCACCGAAACCACATAATTCTTGATGTTTTATATTATTTTAATCTTACAACGCATTTTAGCGTCCTTCCGTCAAATCTATATATTTGGTGGGCCATGATATGTGTGGGGGATTTTTGTGTTCCGCTATTGTCATAGTAAAATCCTAATAGCTGGTATAAGAGCATTCGAAGTTACACAAGGTGTTTGATAAAAAGTCTTGTTTAGATTTTTTATTCATAACATAGGATTTGTTCGACTTTGTCACTTGTGAAAATTATGGCGAGTAATATTGCTTCACAGTTAAGGTGAGATATTTGATTGAATGGTCAAGTTTACTCTTGAAATGAGAGTAATGGACAGCTAATGTGGAATGTGGACGGAAGGTTCGATAACCATTTGTAAGGTCTATGGACAACGGTTTGATCTTCACTGAAGAATAAGATTAATTATTTTCAGGATCTAATTGTAGCAAGTCTAAATCTAAGGACTTGAAGCGGTTCTAAAAGTGCTGGAAATGAGTCATTCTTTGCTCTATAGTTGAACAAAGATGGTGATGGCGACTTGAGGATTTGCGTCGTACAAAGCTAGAATTCTGCTTATTACTTTTTAGAGATAATCTCACAATCTCAAAATGGTTAAACTCCATGCGCTGCCATACTCTGCATCGAAGGTTCATGTTATGACATTGTGCAGTGTAGTCCGTGTTGTAGGACATGTTTGTGGTTGGTTTATTTCATCTGTATTTTGATCTCGTTGATGTGCGAAAAGATGCGCAAAGAGAAAAGGCTTTTTACGTGTCTTGTGTGCCTCCCTGGGATTGATGTGTATAACCACTTAGACTTTCTTGAAATAAGAGAATAAAATGTGGAGAGAAAATTTCGTGAACTCTTGTGTGAGGTTAATTTTTCTTAAGTGAAAGAGTTTATGACGTAAACATGTAATTTCCTTGTGTGAGATTGGGTGCATTTGGGTTGAGTGTAGAAAAGTGCATTTTTCTTGTAATTCTTGCATTGTACGAATACTATATCAATAGTGAAATTGGTTCTGCATGAAATAGTGGCGATTCGCCGATACCACATAATTCTTGGTGTTCTCTATTATATTAATCTTGCAACGCATTTCAACATCATTCCGTTAAATTCGTATATTTTGTGGGCCGTGATATGTGCCAAGATAATTTTATGTTTCGTTGTCCTAGTAATAAAATCCCAACATGTAGAACCACCACACAATATAAAAACTAAAATATCTTTTATCCTTATCGTGTGTATCTACTTTATAATATATATTTATATAACATTATCAATTCCCGTTTTACTACTTTGGTCTTTAAATGCTAAAGTTACATATTTTTTACATTTTTAAGTACATGATATTTAAATTTACGCTTAACTTTCAATACTGGCGTTACAAGAGTTGAAAAAAATGGTCATTAGATTTCATATACATTTTGTTACTTCTTCCAATTTAGAAAATGGTTTACTATGTAATTTACCGAATACGATTTTACAAATTTGCACAAGAGCAATATCATGTCATTATATATATATATGAGATAAACTATGAAAATTAGAATTTTACTATCAATAGCATAATAAGATGTGAAAAATTATCTAGCTACTTAATAACATATACCCATTAATTTGTAACAATTCAATGAAACATCTGCAGCCATCACGGTGAGCATCTGCCCAAATTATTACAATACATATATCAATTAATCCCCAAAAAAGCTTCTCTATTGTTCTTATTCTGCGAATAATATGTACCCATATTGCCATGTCTTCCCATATGAAAATACCACAACTAGAATTATGTGCGAACAACAGTTATACATTAGAGACAAATATATATTAACATGTACTAAGTAATGAATAACAAACTTATAGGACCATCAGGGTGAGCATGTAAGAAATCTATGACCAGGGTTTTGCATAGTTGTAGATGTTCTTGTCACAGCGTGATGCCCACCATAACATACAAAAATACAATAATTTAACTTAACTAAAAGTACGACTATTTATCTGTTTGATTTTTTTTATTTTTTAATATTCGCTTGAAATAGGTTTTCATAATCCTTTATATATATATATATATATATATTATTTTTGGTAGTAGATGTCATCCAATGAGGTTTGGAGGGAATTTTGAAAAAAAAACAATTTTCTAAAAATAGGGCCAAAACAATTTTCTAAAATAGGGCCCAAAGAATTTTGAGAGATGTTAAGATAGCTACGTAATCTTTTGTAGTATTAATCTGTAGGTATGGTGGGCATCCGATGAAAAAGGTAAAACAATTTTGTTATTTGAAACCCATTAAAATAAGGACTGTTAAGTATGCATATTTGCACTGATTAACAGTCAAACTATATATTTTAAAATTAAATACATCTTTAAAATAATAACAACTATATTTATAAGTGAAAATAAGAATGAAAAAACATATATATATAGGAATTTTAAAATTTGTGAAATATATGTGTTGGTCAGATTTTAACCCTAGAGGTGGGTGAATAGGGTTTAAAAACTTAATGCGGAATTAAAAACTTTTCTAAAAAGGTTTAATCAAATCAACTTAGCTAAACAATAATATCAAGAAAATAATCAATTTCAAGCAATCAATCCCAAAACAAGCAAATAAGCAATCTCAAAAATAAGCAAGTAAATAAAGAGATTAAGTAAGAAAGATTGAACCAATTTGAAGTCCAAGGCTTTTTATCCTCACGTTTTTCATTTACCAAACCATAGTCCGCACTCGGTTAGTTCCCCGAGAAGTTCCACTAATACCGTTTTTCTTCTGGGTGAAAAACAAACCTCTACAAGTGTTGTTATCTCACTGCACTCTTACAAATATTGCTTTACCACATATTCACACAAGAACTCCTCTTGCTAATATATGAGATTTACCTTTCACAAATGCTAAACAATAATTTACCTTCTTGTTTTCCTATGAGATTTACCTCTCACAATTTAATACAAATTGTTTGGTGACTCACACCAATAAATAACAACTGTCAAGTGTTTAAAGAATACAATTGAAGCTCACACTAGAGTTATCACGATTGATCTATAAGTCTAAGCTCAAATAAGATGAATATGATCAAGGCATTATCTTGAATACTTGAATAATGAGAATGTATGAAAAATGAGTTTGTATGATCATTCAAGTGTGTAAAAACATGTCTAAGACCTCATATATATATATCTTGCAGAAAGATATGGCCATTTAAAGTGGTTACAAGAAGTTATGGGACAAAACTAGACATTTACCAACTCTCCAACGCCTAGATTTTGCAACGTAGTCGACTACATGGTGTAGTCGACTATATGCTTCTGCCCACCTATGAACACTCAAACCTAAAATCAAAAGCTTAGGGAGTGTTCTAGAGGTTATTCTAAGCATGTTGGAGTTGGTTATGAGCATTAAAACAACCGGATAGATTATATATGATTTTTACAAAAAAAACCCGTTTATGAGAAATAGCTTTGCAAAAGAGGTTTAATTCAAACTTTGATTTTGAAAGTAGTTTGAATGCAATGAATGCTACATGATCATGTTTGAGCTTAGTTTGTGATCAATGATAATAACTTTACATAAAAAGCTAAACACTCACTCATGTAACATGTTTACAATTCTTCAAAGTGCTTGAGCTAGTTTCTTTGTGCTTCATTTGAATGCTTGAGTTCTATTTTCATACATGATTGCTTGAATGTGAGAGTTGAGAGGATCTCATGAAGAGGTGATACACTTGATAGGGTTTCGGTTTTGATCCTCGAGAAACTTCGGGAATTCAATGGAGCTTGTTAAAATGATTTAAGTTAAATTCATTCAAAACGCATGTTAAATACATGATTAACTTTTTGTCGTTATCAAAATTAGATTAAGACCTTCTAGATCAACAATATGTATACTTGAATACTGTAAAAACAAAAAAAACGTGAAACATATATATATGTGTGTGTGTGCGTGTGCGATTTTAACACATTTATATTTGTAATCATAAAACTGAAAATAAGAATGAAATTGTAAACATATATATATATATATATATATTTGTAATCATAAAATTGAAAATAAGATTGAAATTGTAAACATGAATATATATGTTGAATATACAAATATAAATGTAGAACATATATAATATGTCATAAATCATTATTATGTAAAACATATGAAAAATACATCTGTTTTGAATATATTATTCCATATGTCATAGGCATGCACAAATTTCAAACATATTTACTCAATTAACCATGATAATGAAACGTAATAACAATATTTTCAAACAGATATAAGTAATCGTCGAATCAAAAAAGGGAAATAGTAATATTCTACCAACAATTGAAACAGATAAACATATTATATAATAATTTAATATTATTTTAGAAATAGTATTACAATCTCCAAACAGATTTGCTTAATTAAAAATGTTAGGGAAACATAATAACGATAAATTCAAACATATATAAATAATATTAGAATCAAAACAAATAAACATATTATATAACAATTTAATTGTATATCAATTTAATAATAATTATGAAACAATATCACAACCTTCAAACATATACAAGAAATTATGTGGGTTAAACCAAAAATGGTTATATAATAATTTAATGTATTTGCCAACATATGCATAACATTTCATAAATTAATAAACGTAATTTATAACAAATACAATTAAATGTTTGAAACATATCAGTTTTATCCAAAACAATATTTCAAATTCAATAAATGTTCCAAACAAATGAAACAGCTAAAAATATTATATAACAATATAATATAATTGATAAAAACATTACAAATTTCAAACAGATACATGTAATGATAAGGATTAAATAGTAAATGGTTATATATCAATTTAATATATTTAGAAACAGATGCATAAAATATCTTAAATTAATAAAAGTATATTATAAACGGATACAAATTTATATTTGAAAACATATCAACAAAATTCGAGGAATATCACAACTTTAATACATTTTTTGAACAATTGAAACAGCTAAAAATATTATAACATATAAAAAAAACATATTTGAAACATATCAGTTTCATCTGAAAGAATATAACAAATTCAATAAATTTTCCAAACAAATGAAACAGCTAAAAATATTATATAACAATATAATATAATTCATGAAAAGCATTACAAATTTCAAACAGATACATGTAATGATAATGATTAAATAGTAAATGGTTATATAGAAATTTAATATATTTACAAATAGATGCATAAAATATCTTAAATTAATAAAAGTATATTATAAACAGATAAAAATTTATATTTGAAAACATATCAACAAACTCCGAAGATTATCACAACTTTAATACATTTTCTAAACAACTGAAATAGCTAAAAATACTATACAAAAAGATACAGGTAATTATTTGGATTAACCAAAAAATAGATATATAATAATTTAATACAAATTCGAAACAGATGCATAAAATGATTTTGATCTAATAAATATATTTTAAAAAAAAGGATACAAGTAATTGTTCGGATTAAAGATAAAATAGTTATACAAATTATAAACATATACAAATATGTGTTTGAAACATATCAGTAATATCCGAAACAGTAAAACAATTTCAATATGTTTTCCAAACAATGGAAACAAATAAAAATATTATACATAAGATACAAGTAATTATTAAATTTAAACAGAAATTGTTATATTATAATTTAATATATATATATATATATATGAAACAAATCCTGAAAATATCACAAACGAATAAATATATATTATAAACATATACAAATTTGTGTTTGAAAAATATTATTAAAATCTATTTACTAGAACAGTATTTTGATACCTACAATTTTTTAGAAATATTGTGAACATAAAATATGTGTACGATTAACATAAAAATAACATATTAATTACAATAACACATACTATGCTCGCTATATATAATTTGAAAAATTAAATACACACGTATTTTTTTTCCAAAATTTGTTCGTATATTTCAATATTGTTTAATTATTTCCGAAAAACATAATAAACATAAATCAAACAAAAAATCCCATAATTGCTCAATCAATAATGTTTCCATACAAGGCATCATGGGCATAATAGTCTTGTCCAATATTACATACAACTTAGCATTAATCATAAAAACCCTATTTTAAGAAACAATTTGAAATGATGGGTGTAATCCTAATAACACAATTAGCGCTGTCCTAACCACTAATATATTTCAAAAATAGGGGTGTGATCCTAGTTTTCTATTAAATCAATTGATTGTTAGTACTTATTAATTAGATTTATTAGTGTTTTGGGTCTTACTCAAGTTTAATTGAACTTTGGTGTGCTTGAAACTCAAACTCTTAATCATAACAAATTTGGGTACGTTTTATCTTCCTCCCTGTATTGCATTACATATACTGTTAATTTATTGGTGATAATTGTTATTATTGAAGAATCACAAAATTTTGACCATGGAAATTTATATTGTTGCAGTTACCTTATTTAATCTTGCCTATATGATCGTTTTTCCTATAATGTTCCTTCCTATGATTTGGAATAGAATTTTAGTTTAATATATCTTTCTTATAATAGTTGTACAACTGAATATATATCTTCCAAATACGATATTCTCTGACTAACGTACTTTTAAAATCTTATATATTTCTCTTTTATTCTTATGAATAAATTTTGGAAAATGATGATCTTCGGTCTGTCAAACTAATGGACAGTTTCTAGCCACACAATCCCCATATAAGTGAACTTGTTACCAGTTGAAATGGTTTCAAACTTAATCTCCATTAATTACCAAATTGCACCCAATCTTCGTAGTTTTAACGTTTTTAATCCATGAAGAAGAAAGAGTAACTTCCACTTTTAACTGGTTTCAAACTTAATCTTCATTAATTATCAAATTGCACCCCATCTTTGTAGTTTTAACATATCAAACCATGAAGAAGAAATTGCAGCTTCCACTTTTATAAGTATGCGTAGTACCAATATTTTATTCTTTCAAATTTTTTTGGTTGACTATATTTTTTAACCACACAGTATCCGGACCAGCTTTCACACACCTTAACTAATCCCCATTCACTGTCCATGCCTGCCGCTGCTGGCCACAAGAGATTTGTCACTATGAGAATTCAATCTGGGGAACTCCAAATCAAACACAACAGGAATCCAGGGTTGATAAGTCACTGCTTGTAATTTTTTCTTTTTATTTAATAGTGAAATTAATCATCTGTAACTTTCTCAATGTACGGATAGTTAAAGGCCTCACATTTTGAAAGAGTAAAACTAGCTACCAATTGGAGCTATTATTATGATATAAAGAAGGTTTATTTATTTATAATTTTGTAGGTTACAATTTTTCCTGATTCTTTTTTTTTATTTTGATGCAGTAACGTGTTTATAATACTAATGTGAGCACAATATCATCATACTAGCCAAAATATTTGCTTACATTTTTGTTAATTAATTATAATTTTACTTTTTCGGGGAGGTTATGGAAGCAACAAAGCAAAATAAAGTGTAATTGTTTATATATATGAAGATTGAAATTGAAGTTACCTAAAACTTTTGGTTTGGTTATAATATTACTCGCATAACAACTAAAAATACTGATCTACTGTACTAAAAATACCGAAAAGTGCTTACAAACCAATGCCCAAAATATTAATAAAAAATTGTAATACCAAAATTATTAGATAATCATATTTAAAAGTTATCAAATATAGCTACCATAAATACCAAAATTTAAGTGCTTACAAATTAGTAATTTTTTCAATAAATTTTTATACTGAAACTATAAAATGATCTTGGCGAATATTTTTTTATCGCAATTATTGACTTCATCGAATAAACAAAGCTTAAATTCTTACAACTTTTGATCCAGTTAGCCTCCAATCTAAAACTTTCTAGAATTTTACTAGAAGTGTTACAGATTTTTATATTTATAAAATGCCATAATTGAAATTTACCGAAAATAAAGAACATACCAAATTGTTTGAGTAGTTTGGGATTAACTTCTAATTTCAAATACCAATTGATATCTTAATTTTCATTTTAGTAGAAACAATTTATTGATCTATTAATCGAAACTGCACCCTTAGTTGTGAGCAGAACTAAAATTCTCCATATGGAATCTAATTTACTTTGGGCCCATGTTAAAATTAAATTCATATAAAGTGCTTTTTTTAATTATCTAAAACTTATTCTCTTGTTAAGATTATTTTTTTTAAGAAACCGAGGGAGCCCAAAACTAATAACCTTGTTTTGGGCTAACTCGACTTTATGGGAGCAATATTTTAACCAAGCCCAACCAAGTAGCCAATGTGAAGTCCAACTCAAAAGAATAATATTGGGCTTTTAACTTAATAAAGTGAAGAATGCCGAAGAGGATTTTCCCAATCGAGATTGTCCTCCTGATGTAATAACAATGCCGTGATGTTCGTGCTGACAAGATCATCAGTTGAGCTGGTCATGCAAACGTGGATTTTGGATAAGAATAATGACACCTGTAAAGTACTAGAGTGATACATAAGTTTTGCAATATTTGGTCTTTTTACTGTTTACCCTAATGGGGGAACATATGACCCCAATTCTATGACTATAAATAGAGTTGGAGAATCGCATTATAAGGGTCCTAAATTTTAGTAAGAAACTCAAGGGAGAGAAAGTTGGTAGCTTTATTTGTATTATTCCCTAAATTTTCTGTCGTTGAGCTAATATACAAACACAGACAAAAAAAGGAGGACATATTATCGGAATAGCATAAAAGCTACCGGAGGAACCTATTTACAATCAAAATCCTAGCCTTATTCACCTTTACTTCATTACTTTACTGAATTTTGCTTAAGCTCAATCTCTAGTAGGGAGACCCAATTTTTTCCACACCCACAATTGTCGTCGTCTGTGAGAATCACTGTTTAAACACTTTTTAGTTTTCTTACTAGCTACTTAAAGTAACTCTCCTTCATTTTCTAAACCATGGTTTAAACACGCAGAAGGCTAGAAGGCCCCCACCCATCACATACCATACCACCATATGGTGGGGATGGAAACACACTCTCTTAGGTGGATCATTCTCCTCTAACATACCACAATAAAGGTTATTATGATGGCAACTATGCTACTTGTAGTGGGGGTGAGGGAGCCTCCTAAAATGAGCTTATGAAGCTCAAAGTGGAAAACCAGGCACTCGTGTGAACACCTCATTTTGCGACCCCCGCAAGAATCCCGAACTATAGAAAAACAAACACGCATGCATGCACGAGTATTCCTAGATGCATACATATTGTTTACATGAGATACAAGTCAAAGAAAGAAGCCAAAAAGATCCCCGGATAAGAAGTTACAAGAATTTTTGAAAAATTGCCGAAACCGAAAACTGTCAAAACTCTTGGAAACTTGTAAAAGGAGAGTTCCCCATTTCCGATCTTCCTAAAACTTTGAGTGTTATTAGGCATTGCCACAATGAGAAACATACTAAAAAAATCAGCTCAATCCGACGGTCAGATATCCGAGAATCTAAAAAATCGGGAGTTTCTTTGGGTAATTAGCGCGATCCGACGGTCGGTTCTTCGAGAATTCAAAACACCAGGAATTCAGCTCGAAAAATCAAACGGAGGCCTTCCCGATGTCCAAAAATTCTAAAATTTGGATAGTATGTAGGTCTTAAGATGGGTAATAACATGTTAAAAAATTAGATCAATCCAATTTTTAGTTTGGCAGGAATTATAAGAACCGTTGCATGTTCAATCAAGGCTTTGTCTGCGGACACACCCTTTGTTCGTGGACAAACATTTGCAGCTCAGCCTATTAATTATTCTACAACTATAAATACACCTGCACTGATACCATTTGAAGCATCAGTCAATTCTGGGACTTTGGGAACAGTGTGCTCTAAAATCGTATAATACTATTTTCGAGGCTCTCAGGTATTTTTTGGCTCAGTTCGGTTTTATTTTTTATCTATCTTTATTATATCAGTTATAATTGATCAATTGCATGAAAAAATTGCTGTTTATCTTAAAATTAGTTCAGATTTCATATTTAAACCCCGTTTTCAAAACCAAAGGCGTAGAACGAGCTGTAAACCATTTTAAACATATTTTTATCAGTGAATTTTATAAAATCTCGATTTTATCAGTTTTGATTTACGAAGGAATTAATACACGTTTGTACCCGGTTTAATCTATAAATCGTGGTGCTTACCTAAATATCCAATATGAGAGTACCGAATTCGCTAATGCCAGTTCAAATTATTAAGCTGTGCTACATTATTGATGAATGAATCTTGAGGATTGTCAGATATCCAATTCCAAATCGAATTAGCTTCTGAAAAGTCCTAAATCTATCCAAAAGCACTTATTTTGTTATTTCTCATTATCAAAATCATCTTTTAAATCACACACACACACATTGATTTTTAAAATCAAAGGCCGAATTATGAAGCACATGCTTTTCATCTCCACCCTAAAATCCTGTTTTCCTAAAATTATGGGCTGATATGCGATTACATCAATAAGCATGCGAATGTTCGATTATAATTCAACGCATATCTTAGAGACTGAAAGGGCGAATTGGGTGCCTAACACCTTGCCGATTCATAACTTAATCCCCGAACCCTTTGAATCAACTAATTTCACATTAATCTGTTTAAGAGGTCGTTTAATCCATAAATGTTCATCTTTTACATAGAATTTTGTTTGTTTAGAAAAATAAGCTGGCGACTCTGATTCCTTTGCAAATTGTTATTTCTCATTATCAAAATCATTTTTTAAATCACACACACACACTGATTTTTAAAATCAAAGGCCGAATTATGAAGCACATGCTTTTCATCTCCACCCTAAAATCCTGTTTTCCTAAAATTATGGGCTGATACGGGATTACATCAACAAGCATGTGAATGTTCAATTATAATTCCACTCATATCTTAGAGACTGAAAAGGCGAATTGGGTGCCTAACACCTTCCTGATTCGTAACTTAATCCCCGAACCCTTTGAATCAACTAATTTCTCATTAATCGTGTTTAAGAGGTCGTTTAATCGATAAATGTTCCTCTTTTACACAGACTTTTGTTTGTTTAAAAAAATAAACTGGCGACTTTGATTCCTTTGCAAATTGTCACATTTTCCCTACAATAAAACGAGTTGTTTTCCAAAATTAAAATAAAAAATCGGAGGAATCGCCATCAAGGGGACTCGGGCGTCGAGAGTGCGGGTTCTCACAATGGTGACTTTGCTAGGGATATTTTAAGAGGATTAGACTCTAAACAAAAGTATAATATGTGTGGATAAGCGTTCTTATTTGCGTACTTTTCTTTTCAGCCTTAGTTTTAGGATAACATAGATGCGATCTAGGTGGATACCCTGATTCCCTTTTGCTTGCAAATTATTGTTTGTGGAAAATCTTTTCATAATTAAAATTTGAAAGTACTCGAACAAATCTTAAAGCGTTCTTCATAATGGGCATCTATAATTGTTATTTTGCAGGCACGCACTACCATTATGCATTATTGCGAATGTGAAATTACTCCATTTAACTCGACAATACTACTTAGTGAGTAGGGAGTTAGCTCATCTGGGTCAACATAAACTAAAAACTCTTATTTCCACTCTTCTTGGCCAAGTACTAACCGAGGTATATCGAGTGATGAGAATACTCACGTACCCGGGACGTATATCAAAAGGTTCTTGCACGTACTCGTCCTTGGGGTTTATAGCAAGACCTAGCCAAATAGGAGGGAGCCTAAACCTTACCCATCAAACCACGCTTCCATATAGGATGCGTGAGATTAGTGAACAAAAGGCCTTGTCAGTCGTGACAAGGCCTTGATCGTCAGTCGTGAGATTAGTGAACAAAAGGCCTTGTCATACATACAACCTCTTGGTTTGGCAAGTACGGACGGTGGCTATCCAACCTCGTCCGTAGAAATCCATCACTAAAACCTGTTAGTGAGAATTTTCCTATCACTATTTCCATGAAAAGCAACTATAAGAGGAGAGAACTTCTCAATTTTAAAAAATGTTTTTCAAAAAATGAGTCATTTTCCAAAAACAAGTTTTCCAAAAATAAATTTCAAAATCGGAAGGTTACCCCAGGAATGTATGTTCCTACCCTAAACCTGTCAATGAGGCTCTCAAGTTATTGCTGCCAATCTGCTTTCGCCTAAATACCAAAAAGTGATTTTCGATTTTACTTTCCTGTCGAGTCACAGTTTTTTGAGAATTATGCAACCCATGGAAAAATATTGATTCTCTGGTCAATCTTCGATTTCTTTTCCCTCATTCTTCATCGCACTCAGATTATCTTTCGCACCAGACGATTCATAAGATCAGACTTACCGCCGATCATCAATTCTCGTCACAACACCAAGTTATCGATCGATCTAACCAGGGTCAACAATATTGAGGGTAACCATGATGAAGCCTCTCATGTAGCGGATTCGCTGCCTGGTCCCGTTCTCCCACAAACTAAGGGTGGCACCTTAACCTTTGAACACCTCTACCATCTAATCTAGGATCTTACCCAATCTATGGCCATCATGAAAAATTACTAAACGGCCACCCAAACCCGTCTTGACACCCTAATCATGGCCAGAACACCTGTTGAGCCAGACCAGCCCAGACCAATCCAAATCCATACCTAACTGAAGACAACCAAACATGAGGCCTAGTAGCTCCACCTAATATTCTCTAAGACGCTCCCCTAGTTCACGCCAACATCAACCCCCACCTCTTATGGTCCTTGCCAACATTGATATACCACCAGTGCAATATCCCGAAGCCACCTGGCTGAACCCTAAACATAACCAACTCCTTTAAAATTGTAATCTTCAAGCCATCCCCGATGGAGATCCAAACAAAGGCCAATACCTTGATACCGTAATCAATCAGACCAAAGAGAATAAAGCCATTACCACACTTAAAGATCAGATGAAAGCTCTAAACCAGAGGGTGGCCGAAAAGGCTGATGACATCACCGATCTTCAAAACCTATCTCTATATCCAGATGCCCGTTTGCTGATTGGTTTTAAACTTTCTCACATCAAGAAGTTCTCGGGGAACACTCCACCTCACCTACACCTCAGAGCCTATGTCCGAACTATGCAATTGTATGGATTGAAAAATGATCACTTGTCCCAAGGTTTCCACCAAACTCTCACTGTACCAGCCTACAGTTGGTTTTTGAGTTTAGAGAAGCACCGAGTAGCCAACTGAAAAACTATAGTGAAGGAGTTCATGGAATGTTATAAGTCCAACGAGGAGCTCAAAGTCACCCGTAAGAATACCGAGATGACGAAACAGAGAAAAGACGAGAATGTCAATGACTTCATCACTTGCTGGAGAGAGTTACCATCTTCATTGGTCGACATAATTCCTGAGGAAGAGCAATTGGGGATAATTGTCAAGAATTTCAAGCCCGAGATCCGAAGCGGCATGGGTCACCAATACTTTGATCGCTACAAGGCCTTGATGCATGTAGCTAATGAGACTGAGGAAGAACTTGCCCAAGCTACTGAAGCTAAGGAAGCCCCTTCTTAATACGAGAAGACCATCCCAGCCATTAATCAAGTCTGGTCTTACCAAAGCTCAAGTCCTTTTCAAGAAACCAACTTCCATTATCTGCAAGAAGAAAGGCCAAAAAAGAGGAGCGGTAGAAAGAAGCACCGTCCTTTTTTCATATGGATATGTTCTTTAATCCTACAATTAAGTCTAAGCCATGATGTATTGACTTTGGTTTATTGCCACACGTTGTACTTTGTGTATGCAACGATTTTGGATTAGTAAGGAGCACAATGCTAACTATTTATACTGTGTTGGTCTCCATCGAATTTAGTTCTAGCTAGTGTAAAGCAGAGAAGTTTGATTAGAAGAAGCTGATTCAACCTAGTCGGAGTATTGGGTTAGATGAAACAGTAATGTATGTGCCTCCTATCTCTGCTAATTATGGCCTTTCATTTTCTGCTTTCCTCATAAAGACAAAGCTAGCTAGCTACATACTCTCTTAGTAATTTTTGCCAAGTTGATGGCGATGAAAGTGGCACTTACTAAGGGAAGAAAGAATATTGTAGAATCTTGGAGAGAAACTTCATGCCTTCTCACCTGATACACAATTCCGACCAGGTTCATTGTTCCACCCACTTTAATTTCTTGCGAAGTAATTTTGTGAAAGTAACCTTAGGAAAGAATGTAAGAAGTAATGTTCGATCTTTAAAATGTGATGGTTTATTTGATACGTCTAAAGAAGGAAATTAACTCTTCACGTGGGGCGCGGGAGAACCTAGTGTTGATTATGGGTTTCATTTCCTGGTCTAGGACAATTTAAAGAAGTCCATAAGCCAAATGCACTTTTGCAACTATACAATATTCCTCTTTTGTGAAAAGCATTTTGCATCTCTGTTGAAATGGTTGAAAAGGAAAGACCTTGGAGACAAAAGATTACGGAATATATGCATGACCACTTGCTCCTTGTCATTCTACATTCATCATTCTATATGCAATTCGGATTAGGTTCAAGATAAAATTATAAATAAAGTTGAAAAATGATTAATTTGGAAAGTATTCATGTGTCACTGATGGCTCTTGGATTCTTCTGTTCTGTATTTTTAGATATTTGATTTGCATGTTATCTAATAATTTCTTTCTATGTATATAATACTATTTTCTTTCATTTGTCATCGTCGAATGCTCGTTAAAAATTTGCAAGTGAAAATATAGACGATCTATGAAAAATAAACGAGATTCTTCATTCGAAGAATATGAAATGGTGAGAAATATACTTCACAGTTTTTCAAAATTGAAAGGAACTAAGGAACGAAATATTTTCATAGAAATATCATCCCTTAGTTTAGAAAATACCGGTACTTTAATTTATTTAGTGATAGTTTAAATTTTCGGTAGATTAGATTTAGAGACGTCTTTTGCCACTCAGACAATGAGACTTTTTTGCATATCCAAACTATAAATTAAGAAACATCTCGGATGTTCGCGAGGGTCTTCTGCCACTCAGACAACCCATTAGTTTGTAGGAAAGTTTTGTCAAATGTTAAAGTTACCTATTTTTAAGGGTGTAGCTATTGCCACTATTTTGAAATTTTTAGGCGCTCCAAAACAACTTTCAGGACATAAAAACATCACAAAAAAAGTAAAATTATAAAGTGTCCCTAAAATATTTTTAAAATGCCAAAAGCAGAAACTTTTTTTTTTTAAATTAATTCTACACTTTTCTTCCTAAATATCTTCTTTATACTATATATATATGCGTAGTAAATTAATTCTTAAATTTAGTAACCATGGTCACTTTTGGTTACTTGCGTATTTTACACTATTGTGTTGATCACATATCTATTTGTTGAAAATTGAAATCTCTCTCGGAAAAATTGAACGAAATTTAGCACTAAGATGATGTAGGCATTACATAAGTCCCGTTGATTTATTACTCTTAAATATATATAAATATATATACATAAGTCTCTTGGAAAAATTGAATCTTCTATACCACACTAGATTATTTTCGAAACAGAGCCCATTACCCATTCATTTATAATTACTCTTAAAGACATATAAATATATAGCATTTTTATACATTTTTCACTACCTTTTACGTTTTAATTCTATTTTAATAATAGAAATTAAACCTATATACTATTGTGACTCATGTTTTGAATTTGGCAATGGGCCTCTTCTCCTTCCACACATTTTGTAGCTTTATTCTGTAAAATACATTTAGGATGAGTGCAAATTTTTGTTCCATGCAACTTTGTGAAGCGGATGTTAAGAAGGTCCAATCGTTGAGATTGTTCGAATTGATCAATAAATATTTTTGAGTCATTATCCCCAAAAAATTAAAATTCTTTAGTTAGATTTGCATATTTTTTTATTTAGTGATTTTTCTTGCTCTTTTTGTTTGTATGTTAATTGTGAGGGTTTAAATTATAAATTTGAAGAAATTTCAATTGTCATTTGGTGGAAGCTATGAGCAAGCGATCTATTATATATGTTCCCAAGATATAACCTAGCAGACTGGTTATATGTAATACTCAAAGAAGGGGACCCCAATCTAGACGAGAGAGGACATTGATCCCCATAAATGAAGATAAGAGGACTTAATTGCGGTTGAATGGTTGATGATATTTTTATCTATGAAATTGTCTTTTTAACATATTAGATGCAAGCACACATCTAATGACTATGCATGTGTAAAATTAACATCAAATTATTATTGATGCAATAGTTAAAAAGTATGTTTTTAAGTTTGAAGCAGTGCGTTCCAGTTTTAACTGCATATATTTTGCTCAAAATAGAAGTAATGGAGATAAAACAAGAAAACCAATCGGATAATCGCTTGCATTTTATAATACTACTAGATTTTAATTTGCACATACGCGATGCGTAAGCAATGCAAATATAAGAAGTGATTTAAAGTTTTTTTTTAAAAAAGATTATTCAACTACCACCACTGTCAACCAAACAACCGCAAAACATCTTATTTGCATGGATCACTCTTACATTGAAAACAAAATGCATTGTATTGAGTTTTCAACGAAGGAACGAAACACGTTCATTATCTTATACATGTACAAAAACCATTAGTTACATATGCATGAAATAATTGTGTATCACAAGTGGACCTTAGTCCCAACTTTTTTTCTTCTTTGAAATAGGGTATTCTATGTGGGAGTATCATCTCTAGAAGTACTACCAGCAGGATAATTCTGCACATTCAGAGGGAAGTTCCTAAAGCTAGATGTCCAAACTGGAGCAATTTTATGGCGAACTTATACGCTACCAGATAACGGTGGCCAGTTGGAAGTTTATGTAGGTGCAGCTATATGGGGAAGCAACCCCATCATTGATATTATTAGGAATCTCGTTTTTGTTGCAACTTGAAATCTTTACATCTACCTCAGGTCCAGCAGTGTCAAGACAAGCAAAATAATCAAACCAAACGGACCGGTCCAGATCAGTGCATTGGATCATATATTCATTTCAATTCAATTTTGGCATTTGATATGAGTTCTGGGAGGATCAGATGGTCTAGGCAGCTGAGAGGATATGACGTTTTCTATTTTGCATTTTTAGATTCTAATAACAAGGATTGTCCCATTGGACCTACCTTGGACGCAGATTTCGCAGAGTTTTTGATGCTGCTGAAAATTATTTCATATGGAAGGCCGTGTGATGTGGCGGCTGCAATGCAGAAGAGCGGCTTTGTTTGGGCTCTAGACTGCGACAATGGTGACAAAGTTTGGTTTAATTTAAGGGGCTATGGTCTATTTTTCATTTTTTGAATCCAGAATATTGAATACATGAAGTTTGAATGCTTAATTCAAAACCTAACCTCTATAAGTTTGATTGTATTTAACTATGAATGCTGAATACATGACATTTTATAGTTGTACCCTTTTCCTTATGATATACAACAGTACCTAATGAATGAAAAGAATAGAAATACCATTGGAATAAAATTTCACTAAAATTAAATTTAAGATTCAACACAAAAGATGTCTTAATTAACAGGCTTCCATTCAGGATTTAGAGGCAAACACCACCTTAGTTTGTAATGTTCTTTTTGCATCATAAAGGAAATCACAAATTAGTTTGATCAAACTCCTATTTTTTGGTATGAACAGGCAATAATTTCTTTACATTTCTTATAGTTGGCAGGACCAGGAGGAAAGGAGGGAGGAAGGATATGGAGTGCAGCCTCAGACGGGAGAAGTGTCTACAAAAATATACCAACACTGAAAGAGTTCACTTCCCCCTTGCACCGTCTTCCAAAACAACAATATCTAGAGCATGGGTTGCTCTTGATACAAATTCTGGGGAGATTGTTTGGTCCATAGCAAATCCTAGTGAGGACACCTCACTGGGGCCTGTTTCAGTAGTCAATGGAGTTCTTTTTGTGGGTTCTGTGGGTTCGAATGGCCCCCTCTATGCAATGGACGCCAATAACGGGGCTATTTTGTGGATGAACAACACTGGGGCTACTATTTATGTGGGAGTACCAGCAAGTCACGGATGCATTTACCATGGAAATGGATATACAACAGGTCTAGCAAAATTTCTAACTTGGACTGGAGGAAATTCACTCTTGGCCTTCTGTGTTATATGAAATTGGGAAAGAAGATAAAAATGATTAATGTTTTTCATTTCAATAAAGGGAGTGAGTGTAAGTAAGTAAATACATATTAATTTCTTTGTATGTCGGATTGACAGACAAAGAAGGTAACACAAAATACATCATCTCCTAAGTAACTTTCTGTCTTAAACTTCAAAACAATAAAAGTAAGAAACAAGCTTACATTCTTATCAACTGGGAGATTGATAAGATGGTCATCAATCCCTTCATGAATAATTACCTGTACCAAATGAGCCCAGGATTTCCCCCAAACACTTCAGTAGAGAGTTAGAAATTCTGTATATATGCATGTGAAGACATATACATAGATTAATCCCCAATGAAGTGGTCAAGGGAACTCTCGGGGACACCTGATCATCATCCATATGTTTCATCTTTCTAGCTTTCTTAATCTTTTCTATTTTATTTGGTGAAGTTATATTTGGCTTCGCCCGATTACTTATAATGTATGCTCCATCTGGGCTGTAAATGTTAGCACAAAAAAAATCTATTTGAGAGAGTATAAATCCTTTGGCAATGAACCTAGTCTTGAATATGGGTTAAATGAAAGGCACATGTTTATTTTGTTGAGGAAGGTAGAGAATATTAACTTGTGAGATGGGTGGCCATATGCTCTGCCAACTTTTGTTGCTCTATCTTCTTAAAAGCCTTTCATTTTCAATTGTTCTTTTCACATAATCTTAACCAGAAACTGGTATATTCCTCATTGCAAATTCAAAAAGGGCTTTTTGTAAAATACCAATGCTAGAATGGAAATTTTTCTCCAAGTTGATTAAGGATGGTTGAAGGATCTTTTGTAACCAGGAAAAAGATAGGTCTAAGATATGAAGAAGATAAAAGTATCTACAACCACTTGCTTCAATGTCATTCATAATGTATTATTCATTTGATACACAATTTTGACTAGATTCAAGATGAAAAAATAAAGAGATGTTGGAATATGAAATTGTTATGTACCGAGCACCACGACTCTTCCTTTATTTTGTTCTCTATATATATGTATGCATATTCACCATAGCCCACTGTACAAATAGTAGGTTTGCTGTCTTTTAAATTAACATGCAGCAAAAATTTAAGATGATGAAAATGGAGTGTCAAGTGCCCCCTGGAGTTTCCCTGATCACTTCATTCGGACTCTCTGGACACCATTTATATATATATATATAGAGAGAGAGAGAGAGTCTACTGAAGTGTTTGGGGGAACTCCGGGTGCCACCTGGCAGTGATTATGGAGTTCCCTTCTTCAGGTAAGTTAAATCCCTAACAGTTTGTAGCATTAGCCAGCCTAGTATTTGTATATGCTGCAATGGGCCAGTTTGTTACTGAAATTATTTCTTGAAAAAATTACAGCATACTTGCCTGCAGGGCCTCCAAATTAGTTTAATTCACAGGTCAAGGGTTCTACCCTTCCCATCCTTGGTACAAGAATATGCTAGATTTGGATTGGTTAAGTTTGCAGTTATATTCCCCTTTCGACTTTTTTTTCTTTTTTTTTTCCGGTTAAACAAGTCCACTCTTTTAAGCCGATCGGGTGGAATTTTTTTTCTTTAGCCATTAATACAAAAGTAGACTAAATGGAAAAGCTTAGGCCATCCTTTAAGTTAATTGCCAAACACATTTATAGGACAGCCTAAAAATGGCATTCGAGTTTTTAATTTGCATAGCTTGCTAGTAGTAGTTGGGCACAATGACTTAGAGTGAGTGATCGTCCAACACTTCTGAGACTCAAAGATCCACAACCATGAGCCTAAAATAAAATGCAATTTAGCCAATCGATATGTTAGAGAAATATTTCATTGAGTAATATACTTCATAAATTTGAAAGTTGATGGAAACAACTAGGGTGGACGAAGAATTAGACAGAACCCCCTTCTAATACAGTGAATGTGCTGAAACAGTCAATAGTACTTCTATAATCAATTGTAAAAGGTCATAGTTGTGTTTTTATCCTTCTCTGCTTATTTTTAGTTATGGACAATGCAGTTGCAGAAGTAAGTACTTATTAGTTAGTTTGTTTATAATACGACTAATTGATATGTACTCTAATCTTCTGTTCACCTATTTATTACTTGAATGAATTCGATTGCTTTCCAGTGGTATAATCATGGAGGAGACATAACTAACAGGAGGTGTGTATATATATATGCAAGTGGAGAATTGCAAATAAACTTGTTAAAAGTAAGAAATTTGAAGTTTGAACGAAATTTCCTTGCTGGGAAAAGACATATCTGCAACCCCCAGCTATAGCCAATGGAGTAGGACTCTTGCCTCTTGGATTTCTATGTTCTGTATATTCTCCATTGTCACCATTCTATAAAATAGTAGGTTTGTTGTGTGGTTGCGCACCAAATTATTAATTTTACTTGTCATCATCAGTTATAGTTGCACAGGTATTTTACTCTTGGAAAAATTGAACAAAATTTGGCCCTAAGATGTTGTACGTATGCATCACATAAGTCGCGTTGATCCATGGAACACAGATATGCATTATATCTAATGATTAATGAAGTGGCATCAATGGCAAATCTTGCATACTGAACTAGTCTTTAGTTTCTTCATGTCCACCATGCAAATATCACAGAAGAAAATGTTGAAAAGTGGGGGTTATGGTCCAAAGAGGACCCCAATCTAGACGAGATATCCAGAACATTAACTGATCCACACAAATGAAGATAAGAGGCAGGGACTTAATCCGTGGCAGATTTAGAATTTATATACTAGTTTGCAACCCGTGCGATGCACGGGCGCTTTTAAAAACCTATAAACATTGTGTTTAACAAAATAAATAAAAACCATTAAGTGCAAAATGTTGTCATGATCCACCAAATTATTTGATAATTATACATAACCTTGAATAATAAAGAATAACTAAAATTATTGAATAATATTTATAAGGGAACATGACAAAGTTTTGTGAAATAAAATAAAGTTATGTCACAACAAATATGGTAGACAATGGCACATACCACTATATGTGAAAAAGAACTTGCCAACATCAATGTTAGAGAAATGGTAGCAACAATTTGATCTAGTGGAACCAGCCATCCGTAGTTACCAAGCCTCTATTACTCTTCCATGACAATTTCTCAAATTATCTTAGATGATAGCGGCATGACATAAATTGTACAATCACTTCCCTTATGATACAATAATGCAGACGAAGGAACAAAAATACACTATATGGCACTTATAAAAGTGCCTATATAGAAGACAACATGGAAGAAATTTTAAGAGATTTTATGGAATGGGAAATGTGGGTTAAATATGAAATGAGAAAATGAATATCAACATAGAAGAATGAGAGATCCATTCCTATTTCTTTAATAAATTAGGGGAATTCCGCACTTACTTTTTTTATAAGAAAAAAGAAAGAAGAAAATTATGTTTAGAAGAGAAATTATAATTGTGTGTCCCATATTTGAAGCATAAGTTATGACAAATCCAACATATAAGTAAATATTATAATTATAATTCTAAACTCATTAATAGTTTGAGAATATCCAACTTACATAATGAACTTTTATTAAAATATTTAACAAAATGACTTATAGGTTGCCCGACCTCTTAATTGGAAGTATAGCTCCCCTACCGCTACTTTAATCACTTGCAAGAAAGCCAAAAGACAACACTATATACATAGTAACTCTTCAAGTCATTTTACTTCAAAGTGGTTCGTCAACTACTTGCGTTGAATCAAAATCAAAATAACTACAATCATTTCTCGCTTAAACACAAAATTGATAACATGAACTTTAACAAAAACTAAGAAAATTGTTGTTAACATATATATATATACACATTATACAATAAAAGTAACAAACTAAAAAAATACTATAAGGCTAAGTGCTGCTAAAGAGGGAAAAAGCATACATGGATGGATCAAATTCTTTTCTATCGTAATTCCATAGGATATAATAATATATAGAGACTTGTTTTTATGGCTGTGAAAAATTACAGAGATGCATAAACAACGAAACTCTATTGAGCAATATATATATATAGGGGCATATAAAGAATGAGTCTTTTGGTGGATCTATAGTTTCAAAATTAATGCAAAAAAGAGAAACATTAGAGAATAAAGAATGAAGGAGGAGAAAACACATATTAAGAATAACAGATAAAAAAAGGAAGGTAAATATAGAATTATAGACTAAAGAAACATATGCAACGCCTAAAGTTTTGATTAGTAATTATTATTAAGAATAAAACCCATTCAACCTTAATGTTCATTGAGATTAGGGAAGACCAAGGATGGATTTTTTTCCCTCACTAAATTAAACAAAATAAAGGAGATATTGTTTATTAATAAATAAGTACTCTAAAATTGGTGAAGTGGTAAAACAAAACTAAACACGTATTATAAGTTTTCTGTGGCATTTCATTAAAAATGGTTTCCTCGACATTCAATGGATTTATTCAAAGCGAAAGTTATCACATAATATTACATACATTAAGAGTAATAATAAAAGAAAAAAAAATAGGAACAATCTCCAAAATTAGAGAACACTAAGATCGAGATAATGACATCTAATGCAATATTTCCCCTAAAAAAGATATGGCATGGAACCAAATACTCTTTCCATATCAAAATGATAATCTAACTTATGTTTATTTTTCTTCTTGCGAGTTTGGGTATGTTGATTATGTCCCAAAAAGAGAGCTAACCTTGTAAAACATGCCATGAACTCTTACACCGCAATATGGTAAGTGCAGGATATATGTCTTGGACTGAGAAAACAAACCAAGCAAGAAACTTGCAATTTGTTAATAACAAAATCATTCAAGAAACCGAAAAATGAGATCAAATCGTATAACCCAATAATTTTTTTATAACGTACGGTTCAATTTAAACTATAGAAGGGAAATTACGATACAAACAAAGAAGTTGCAAGTGTGAGTAACAGCAACTTAAAATAAGAACCCCATATAATTAATTATGTTTTTACCGGGCATGAGGACGACCAAATTGTACCTGCAAATCATATTTCAAATTCAACCTATTTAACCTTCTATAACATAAGAAACAATCGTTATTGAAGAATTATATATATATAACCAAGACAACTAAAAAACTCACATAATTAGAAAAATTAATCGGGCAATAACAAAGTGAAACTATCAATTGCGTCAAACGAAATATCGTTCAGGCATTCAATCAAACGTCAAGATGGTAAAAAGTAAAGAAAGTAGTGCTTTTGATGAATTGAACACAATTTATATTCAGAGCACCTGAAGAGAAAAAAAAGAAAAAAAATATCAATTAAAAAAACACAACATATAACTAACAAAATAAAAGTACAAATTATAACAAAATTATGATCAGTGAAGTTGCTTAGGAAAAAGGGAAAATTAAGAAAAACTAAACCTAGTAATCATAGAGTGTATATGTAAGCATGAAAGTGGAAAATATTAAAAAATTGAAATACAAATTATTGTGAAACACACCATTAACTCTATAATTGATTGATATGTATATTTATACAAAGGATAGAGAATACGTCAAATTGGACAGAGAAAGAGTACAAAGACGTAGAATTACAGCACGGAAAGAGTAAAACTGAATGGCCGGAGAGATGCGGCAGTTTACTAACCATTAAATGCAAGGGAGAGAACGGCGATGTTCGAAACCCCTAGCGAGTCAGAGCAGGAGAAGATATACCCATTGTTGAATGAGAAAAACCCGATCGATGAAGAGAAACCCTAAAAGATGTGATGAGAGGGAGGAAAAAATTGCGGAATATAATTTTGAAGAGAAACCGATTGTATTAATGCCAATTGCCATTGTTTTTTCAAGAACGAAGAGATGCGTGGACTATGCAAGGAGAGAGAGAAAGACACGTTGCGAACAACGGAGATAAACTCGTGGTAAATGATGAAGGCCCAAGGGGCCGTTTTACTTATATTTAATTAATAGATTTTATATATTTAAACCCAAAATGTTAAAATTTTTACCTATAGCAAAAACTTTGAAGGGGCCAATAAAGGGGTACTATTCAAATTTTCAAAAATTTAGGGGGATAGTACTAAAACTTTCAAAAACCTGGAGCCCCCATTGCACTCACCTCTGGACTTGATTCGGGTAGAAATTTTATATAAAATACAGATCTTCTTTGATAGGTATTTAGTAATGCTTTTAATAATACAGTAGAGTTTGTGCACATGTAATACGTGTGCAATTTAGTAATAATTATTATTTTTTTAAATGTTTGAAAACTAATATGTAGCATGGTGGTTAAGAGTCCAAGTACACCCACCGGTACCATGATTGCCTACCGGCTTTATATAATATGTAATATATATAATTTATAATAGTAGCTAGATATACTTATTGCTAAAAATTAAATTATAGAATAAAAATTCAAGTATTTTAAAGTAGGGGCTTTCGGAAATGCCTTACATTTTATATTATATATATATATATATAATTACTGTTAAAAAATATTATATATACATATATAATAGTAGATCTACCTATTGTTAAAAAATAAATTATAAAATAAAAATAATAAATAATGATAAAGAACATTACATAAATGGTGGTTATAATAAATGACATTTGTTTAAAATCATTAGTTAAAGGTCAAACTTTTAATCAAGGACAAAATAATTTTTTTATTATTTCAAATAGTTAAGTTGAATTCCAATACTTGATTCAAGGATCGTTTGCTATTGCATACGGATCGAACAAAATACTTTTGAAAAACCCTCTAAGAAGAAACGGATTTTACCTTTATGGATCATGTAGATGATCCATATGAGGAGACTTAGGTTTGATAGCATCAAATTGCGATTTGGTAAGATTTGTTTTAAATCCCGTTGGGATGCAAAAATCAATAGTTTTCACCAATGAAACGACTTCTGATGGTCTTGACTTTTTGAGAAAAATAATAACTTTGCTTTTCGAACAATATATCCATAAATCAATCCGATCCAATGGTGCGATCAAAAGTTATAATTGATTTATGAGTGGAATACCGAAAACCTCAAAATCTTCTATTGTATATATGAGGTTGCAATAGGGACCCTAAAGGGAAATAAAGGTTTGGGCTTTCTATCGAAACTTGTAATCCTAATTCGATTATGAATTAATTCCTTCCATAAATTATAGTTCCTACCGCTAAAGAATTATAAATATACTCCTGTCCTTATCTCAAAATTATATTTCAAACTCCTTATTATTAAATGTTTATTATTCTCCTCATTTTAAGATTATAGATAACTATCATTTAAATTAAATTATTAACAATTATATTTAAATGATTTCTTGGTCATTAAACCTACAAAGTTTGACATGATCAAAACTTATAAGTTTTTCAAAGAGTTGTCATCAATCCTTATATCGAGATGTGAATTTTGTTAATAATTAGTATTCTTCATACATATAGTGTCGTTATCCAATTCATGGAGCTTATTGATCCATAAATGAATATATATCATTTTTAATGAGTCAAAATAACGAACACTACACGTATATGTTTATTAATTATTTCAAGATTAAGAGCATAAGCAATCACAATAATTATGAGATTTTAAATTGTTTTATATAGTCAGTATAAAAATAATTAACCAAAACTAATCATGTTCAATACACACAAAGTGTACTAGCACAACAAGTTGAAACTATATTGTTTCTCGTAGTCAAAATAAGCTACTAAAACTTATGTTACAATCACACCGATAGGTGTCCAATTCCATAAAAAATTATGAACCAATAAACTTATATTCCACAAGAACTGATGATATGATCATCTGTGTGTAAGCTAAACTCTATACACCAAATCATCTACTACCACACCAATTCAAATACATATCACAAGAAAATCAAAGAAAAAGATAAACGTCCAACACTGGCAGTCACAGCACATTAGATAGTAGGAGTCCAAGTAATGGTCATTCATGCTGCCAATCCCTAAGTGAAAACAATACTATCTCAAAATTTACCTCTGATGGCTTTTTACCCAAGCAATCACTATCATTTTAATTGAGATCATCTATCATTATTACAATATCAAAGCATGCAAAAGGAACATTAAAGTCATTTAATGGTGGTACTCGATCATTAGATAGGGGTAAAATCCTTTCCAATGTTGGTGTAAGTTTTAATCTTTACCAATCTAGTGAGGTAATAAAAGATAGATAATAATGATTGGAAAGGGGATTCACTTTATAAACCCAACGACTTCCCAGTAGCTAAAACAAAGGATTTTGTGCCGGGGTTATTGTATGATGTGCCGCAAAAAGATGTTATTGCCGTGAAGAAAGCTGGACCTGCAAATGATCAAAGCCTTAAAGATAAGGATGATACTATCAAGGTTGATTTATTATTTCCTTGATGTTACAATTCTCTTAACATATGATCTAGTTTGTTTGAGTTTTTGGTTTTAATTTTTGTTCTTCAAATGAACTGGCAAGGCTTGCAAAGGGGTAAGTAGGCTATAGCCTAGGTCAAATTTTGAGTTATTGATGTGCCAAGAAATTGGTACAATGTAACCCACTAATTTATACTTTGGAGAGCATGTATTTTTATATTTGCTGTGTTTTTAGTGCTTTCCAGGTGTTTGGAATTAAATCAAGAAGATTTCGAAGGAAGAAGAGATTCGTTGCGCTCAACACCTTTGTTCAAGATAATTCTGGTACTGATCCGTAAGGAATTTGAAGAAAACTTCATGAACAAATGTTTGAGATTTTTGTGTCAATTAGAATTCGGAATAGAAAGTTATATCCAAAATACAATAAGTGTGCCAAAATATTAATTACATTAAGTCCATCTAATTAATTAGAGAATTGGCCCACTTGAAATCCATCAAAGCCTACTCGCCCAGCGTTGTCCCTGAATGCAACAAGTCCAAACCCTTGAAAGACTAAAGCCCAAGTTAATTATATGCAAGCCAAGGCCCAGCTTTGTTAAATTAAATCAAGTCCACTTGCTTAGCCCTACTACTAGTAGGCCCAACTAAATCAAACCCATCAAAGAAACGCCTATAAGCCATTGTTTCAAATATAAAAACAACACAGAAGCAACCAGCCGTGGGAGGGGGAGAGCAACCCTATTTTACTCCTTTCTTCTTCTTTTAGACACTCTTATAGAGAAAGAGAGCCACATATTGTCCTTTTCTAAATTTTTTTCCTGCAACACCTCTTCTGTTCTTCTTAGGTTTTTATTGTTGATTGGATGCTTGTAGACTATTGCAATTAATTCAGCATTATTTTTTTTCTTCAATTTATTTACGCGTATTCAAGTAAGTATTTAGTTTATTTAGTTAGTTATTATTTAACTATGTTTTGTATTTTAATTACAAGGATGCTAGGCTAGACTATTTTATAGGATTGAGGACGATTATATATGATTGATTTCATTGCACGTATTCATGCCAATTGACACTGTAAATTTAATGCTTTAATCTTAAAAATAATTCTTCCTATTGGAGGTTAGTTTTGATTAATATAAAAATAAAGTTGAATTCTCATTATAATTTGTTGGATTCAGTTTATGATTTGTTAAAAGCGGATAGAAATTATGTTTTGACGGATATAGTGAGAGTTTTAATCTTATACATAATTTTGGCTGTGGAAGATGATATCAAATATATGACTCTACCACCTTAGTATTTTATTAATTGATTATTTTTCTAATATTCTATTAATTAATTAGTATTTTATTAATGAATTATTTTACTAGTATTTTTAGTTGATAAACCATCTCCCAATTTTAAACTAGATTAGGAATTAATCAAAACTAGGGAGTGGTAAACATATCAAGTCTCTTGGGTTCGACCTCACACTTACATACGCTATACTATATACCAATTCATGCACTTGCGAGTAAATAAACAAGTTTTTGATGCAACAGTTATATAACCACTAGTAGGCTTAATTTTAGTTTCATTTTATTTTCCAACACCAAATCTTTTACTTTCTTTTCTTTTGAAACTCTCAATTTACTTCTTTATATAATTATATGTTTCACCTATATATTTATTGTAATATTCCGATTATTACATCATTCTCACTAATATCAGATTAGTTAGAATATGGGTTGGAATATATTTCTTTTTATTTTAAATTATTTCTACTTCTCAATTAAGATCATTCTCAAATTAAGAATTGTTATTGTTCTCATTTTAAAGAAAGATTAAATTGAAGGAAATTGGGTTCTCAATTATTAAACCGTGGTGAGGTGCCAATTTTATTTTTTTTGCCAATTTAGTTGCATCCATGATTTGTTATTATCATGAGATACATCATATAATATTTAAGATGTTTCAAAAGAAGAAAGTATACTTTTATTGGGTTTGAAGGCAGATAGTAAGATTAAAATCAAAAGACCAAGTTTTTAAAAATTGTATCGCTTTGGTTACTAATTTAACTTTGTATTCTTTTGGTTACTAATTTTGGGTGCGTTAAGGCGAAATTCGTTTTTGTTTTTTAAGTAACAACTTGCATAATTTTAGTTAAGAAATAAATAAAATAGTTAATTCTCTTGAGTGCCTAGTCTTAGATTAAGAGTTCTTGTTAATAAAATTTATAAAAACATATGAACTTTAATGTAATTTATTGCTAAAACTAATTATTGTTTAACAATTTCATAGTCTTCAAATAAATATACCTAAAATTCTAACTTGAGAACAAAGAGCTTTGCTACTAGCCCCCCCATATTTAAATTTCTGATTCCGCCACTGAGATGTTAGCAAAGAAATAGATATTTTAACTAAGGTAGTGGACGTTGAGACGAACAAAATTAGAAGGGAGGTAGCTTCCATGCACACGGACATATTTTATATAAGGTGCAATGCTCATTCTTATTTTATATTAGGTCTACCAGAAAATTTTAAAAACAAATGTAACTTAAAATTAAAAAGTTGTAACTTAATATGCCTGACATAAAATTAAAAATATACTCTTAATATGTATGCCATAAAATTAATTAGAAGAGCGCAACTTAACATGTATGTTTATTATTATGGGAGAGAGTGGTTGAGACATATTTGTAACTTTAGTCACATATTATGTTTTGTTAGTTTGAGACATTTACATCCTTTGATGATTTTTTTTCTTTTAATAATTCCGGTGTTTATCTTATTGTTTGAATATTTTGTGATATGTGTTTGAATTTATTTTTATTTATTTAATATTCCAAATTTAATTGTGTATTTTTTTCTTGTATTATATATTAAAGAATGGTAGTATTGTAATTCAATTTAACTAATTTAAATAATATAATTATTAATATTTTTCCTTAATTAAAAAGTTGTCAGATAAACTAACTAATTTAAACGAATGTCCTTTAATAAAAAAAAGAATATGACATTTATCATTTTAAAAAAACCAAACAAAAAATTCAAGTTTTTTAAAGCAGGCAAAAACTAGACCCTAGCCCAGTGGGCTTTGGCCTCCCCCAGAATAAAAAAAAAAAACCCACTAACTCTATGTTTTAATCTTAACAAACCCACTCTTAAGAGTTTTAAACTTTGAATAGCCAAAAGAGAAGAAGAAATGGCCCATAACCGAAGGACGATGTTATTTACACCCCTTATATTTATTACAAACACTCTCTTTATCACGAATACCGCCTATAGTAAATTTATCATCACTGATACCTCCCTAAGACCCGCATAATGAGAGATCAGTCCAATTACATATACTTGGCTAGCTCAAACGACGAGAGTCTGTTAGTAAAAACTCGCTTAACATCAGACAATGAAGTGCTGAAGTGTTTTTCAAATAAAGTCCGCCTAATGAAAGGTGTGTGCACTCATATAAGCTCAGCTCAAATAGGCTCAAATAGGGAGAGTGAGTTACTAAGCACTTACCTAACATTAAACAATAAAATGTGGTGTTCGTGATAAATAAGAAGGGTATTAAAATGTGTTTTTATTTAAATTCTAAAAGGGGTGTTTGTAACACATTTGGGGGGCGTAAAGAACACCACCCTAATCAAAAGAGTAATTGTAAATTGTGTAAAACCCTTGGCTCTTTGAATTTTTAATCTTAAAAAAGGAAGCATTTAACTTAAAAGCCTTAAATCTCCGTCACTTTCTAAAGTCTACATTTACTTACTCTTTATTTTATATATTAAATTCATATTTTGTATTAATTAATAATTAAATTATTTTGTATTTTGTGATTGGAGAAGGTTTTTGCATTACACACTTGATTGATAAAAGATTTGTGTGTACAGTGTATTAGTTATAAGTTAGATATTACTATTTAAAATTGATATAAGTTAAGTTAGTGCTATATTTGAATGTCCAATTGTTTATTTTGTAAAGTTTTATCATTAATTTCAAATAAATCATTATGTGTGAATATTAAATTTTGCGATTTTTTTTAAATATTAAGAAATTGTAAAAGACACCCCAGAAGTAACAACTATGGCATCGCATTCGTATTGTCATCCCTATTTTTATTTGGTTACGCTATTGACCTCTATTTATTATATTGCATCTAATCTTGGTCTCCAAATTTTAGGTTATTGTATGTTTGGCCTCTATTTACTATATCCCTATTTTTGTTTGGTTTCATCCTTTGACTTGCTTAACAGTTATTTGCCTCTTCAATTTTTCAAAGTCCCAAGAACACCCTTTGCTAATAATATATAGCAAGTGTTTTAATATTTAAAATAGTAAACTAGAATCTCAATATCTACTCAAAGCCGGCGTGGGGGAAGTTGGCTAGCTAGGATCTAAAACTTAAGAGGGGAACTAAAATTTTATTTGTTTCAAATTTCAAACGACATGAAGGTAAACAACCTCTTCAGTCTCTTATCACGCTATTAGAGAAAATTAGAGGGGCACCAATATATATATATTTATAAAAATAATATACATCTTTTAAAATTTTGCCTAGGGCCTAAAATTAATCAAGACCGGCTTTATATCTACTTACAATGCATGCATATCATATACATGCACATATGCATATACAATTAATATATCAATGAACTAGACCCTGGATGGTGTTATACTAACCACAAAATTGAAGGGAAAATACGTGTAAAATATATAAAACACCTGTAATTTAAGAAACAAAATTTTTGAAACCTTGAATTTGGAAGATGAATAAGACAGAGTGTATTATTGGGACTTCGATCAAAATAAATTGAGAACTAAGGTCAAACGGGTCAACGAAGGAATCCATCTAAAATGGGGGTCAAACTTACAATAACATAAACTTCGGACAATTGGACTCCAAGATTAATTAGTTTCACTATAATAGATGGGGGCGAAAGGCTAAATAACTCATTTTTATTTTTGCCACATCATCTATTAAGGTATTTACCGATGATTATGACGATTAAATTTTGAAGAAAATTTTCTTAAAAAAATGAAATTCATATTACATTTATATTCAATCATAAAGCGGTGCTTGTTTGGCCAGTACTTAAACATTATGCTTTATACATGCAGTGACGTCAATCAAAGCTCCATCTGGGTTCTAAATGTTGGCAGCAAAAAAGTCCATTTTATTGGCAATGAACCTAGTCTTGAATATGGGTTATATGAACAGGCGCACGTTTATTTGTTCTGGAAGGCAGAGAATATTAATTAGGGAGATGGGTGGCCATATGCCCTTCCCCTTTTTTTGCTCTTATCTTTTTATTTCTTATCACTTACCTTCTAAATCAATTATCTCCTCTTCATTGGCTTACCAGTGTTGGTTGGTCATTTTCCAGTCAGTTCATTTTAGTTGGCAAATTATTATAGTTGATTCATGGTTGGCCAGCATGTGAATACATGTTGATCGGCTAGTAAATCACTCATTTGTAATGAAAATGGACCAATGGACTTTGATTATGGGCCAACCACAACGGTGAAGATCCAAGGCGGGCCTTGACCAAAAGCCATATTTATTTATTTTTTTACTTCCCACAAAAGTTAAATGAAAATCAACATGGAAATTCCACCTGATCTCATATCCAAAAACCTATATGAAAATAAACATGGGGAATTGACTAAATAAAAGTTAGAGATGATTGCTTTTGGACACTTTAAATAAAAAAAATCAATTGACTGCTTTCCACAGCTGCAATTGCCTACAACAATGTACTTACACCTTCAAAATATTGTGAGGCTGTCTTACTACCAAAGTATTCATGCTCGCAATATTTTCAAAGGGTGTGTGCTAATGATCCACTTGAAAGATCGCACTATCTTTGAAAATGTCATGACCTGAAAAAAAGAAAAAAAAAATTAAAAGCAATTTCTTTGGTAGCCTGCCCTTACATCATACAAAGAATCAACACTACAGGTTTGGGTTGTATAGAAAAAAAGAAGAAGTAGATTCGAGGAGGGTTCGGATTTCATGTTGAAAAAACTCACCCAAACCAACCTCTTATATGTTTGACTTTTAAAATTTTCAAATACACTAATTTCAACATAGTCAATGGTTAATTGAGAATATAAACATGAATACAAAATCATATTTCAAATTCAACCTATTTAACATTTCATAACATAAAGAACATCGTTATTGAAGAATTAAATATATATATATATAACCAGGATAACTAAGAAAAATAAAATCACATAATTAAAATAACTAACTGTGTAATAACAAAATGAATCTATCATTGCATTAGATGAAATATCATTCTGAACACAATTTTTATTTAAGAGCACCTGAAGATAAGAAAAGGAAAAAAATTAAAATATCAATAAATAAAATAAAACACAACATATAACTAACAAAATAGAAGTACAAATTAACAAAATTCCATCCAATGAAAACCGAAAAACCAACCTGCTTAGGAAAGATGGAAAATTAAGGAAAAGAAAACCTATTAATAGGAGAGTGTAAATGAAAACTGCGAGGGGATTAGATTAAGAAAATGCAAATACGGAATATTGTGAAACACAACATTAACTCTATAATTTATAAATATATATATATATGTAGACAAACATATTTCAGGAGATTATATTCTAGGTATAAAAACAAAAGGCAAAGTTTAGAGGAAACTATGGTGCTTATCGCTTATTTTCAATTATAGGAACACTGATAATTCGTTCTTTCCCACAAATTCTTCAATTGCTCGCAGGCGAGAACGCATAGAAGATAGAGGGGAACGAAACTGAGAGTGTTTTGAGGGATTTAAGCGGGTGTTGATAGAGATTTTGTTTGCAGAAGATAGAGAATACGATTAATTAGAGAAAGAAAGAGTAGAGACAGACGTAGACTTAGGGGAAGGAAAGAGTAAAATATGAATGGCCGAAGAGATGCAACGGTTCCCTGGCCATAAAATGCATGAAAGAAATTGGCGACGTTCGAAGACCCTAGAAAGTCAAAGCAAGAGAAGAAATGATGAAGCTCTGTTGATGTGGTGAAAGGAAAATAAACGTAGAGATAAGGGGGATGTGCAAGAAGGACGTGAAAAAATACCATTTTAATACTAGTTATATTGATTTGCTAGAGCATAATTATTGGAGTGATACATAAGTATGCGGCAATCATTATATCTTGAGAGACAATGTCCATGAGTCTGTCAGCACCGTAGCAGGGGAAAAACTGTCTTAAGAACACGATACTTAAAACTAGCCTTGATTGCAAAATCCAATAAGTTTTCTATCCTTAAGTCCATTTATATCCGTATTCCCTTACTTCATAATTTTAATTGTTTTGTTTATCACTAATTCATTTTTACAGAAATCAAATATTAAAAATATTTTCCAACAATATATATATACATAAAAGGATAGTTAGTCTGAGTGGAGATGAGCAAATAATAGCCGAATATGGGGATGGTCTGACATGGGCCAAGAGCACGTGTATCCTTTTTTATTAGCTGGCCAAGGACCACGCAAATAAAAAGTTAGTGTCATGTGCAGGAGACGTGAATCCTTGCAGTAAGTGGCCGGGGATCCAACTATGCACCATTTGAATGTGATCCATAAGCAAATGGTTGCACATAAATTAATAAACATGCTCATAAGAAGAGACTGATTTACTGCTATTCCCCTGGATCAAATTATGGCACTTTAAATCAACCAGTTTTGTTGTAGCTATCAAGAAATGATGTTAGCTGCCATTCCTCCCTCGTCCAAAGAGACTGATTTACTACACCGGAGCACCAAAAGGGTCAAAGAATCATTGGCCTGAGTACCATGGAAGATGTGTCTTTTGCCGTGGTGGACTTTTTCGGCGGCAAAATGTTTGAGTTTTGCGGACACTGTTCGGAAGAATGGTTCCGAAGTTCAAAAGGGTTGTTGTAAACGTGGGAACAATAACCAAGTCCCAAATCAACCAATAAACCCGAGAAATCCCTTCGGGAATTTCCACAAACACTTGGCGGGCGGAAAACCTTCAAGCAATAGGATCTTTGCTCAAACCAAGTTTGGCCAACACAAACTCAAGCAAATATATAAGAAAAGATAAAATAGCAATGACAATCAAGAGCAAAAACAAAGCAAGAAAGAACCCACCGTATTTTGTGGAACCCCTACAGGTCTTCCACCAAGAGGAGCAACTTTTTTATGATAACCAAGAATTTACATCAATTCTCTCACAATAAACACTCTAGATAATGCAAAACT
>JAKCWG010000460.1:0-107604 GCA_021464415.1 Lonicera japonica | reverse complement strand
TAAAGATGACTTCTGGATAATAGGGGGAATATGAAACGATTAAGAAGGCGCTGAAGCTATCCACCTTTGGAGGATATCGAAGAAGAGGAGAAGCGCTATACAGGCGAGTTGTTAGTTGCAAGGAGAGCGCTCAGTTGCAAGCAAGTGAGGATGAGGAGCAGCGCGAGATATTTTCCACACTCGGTGCCTAGTGCTAGGCAAGGTGTGTAGCTTGGTAATAGATGGAGGTAGTTGCACTAATGTGGCTACACAACTATGGTGGAGAAGCTAGCATTGCACACGACTACACATCCAAGGCCTTACAAACTGCAGTGGTTGAATGATAGCGTGAAGTGAGGGTGAACAACAGGTTTTGGTGTCCTTTAGCATTGGAAGTACGAGGACCAAGTACTTTGTGATTGGTTCCCATGCAAGCCGGCCATATGTTATTGGGGAGACCTTGGCAATATGACAGAAGAGTTAAACACGGCTGCTTCACCAATAAATATCGTTTGAGATGAACAAGAAACAATCATTCTGGCACCCCTACCGCCACAGCAAGCCTATGCTGATCAGTTGAAGTTGCAAAATGAGGAGGAGCAACGGAGAGCTGAAAAGAAAAAGAGAGTGAGTGGTGAGGAAAAGAAGAGAGTGAGGGAAAAAGAAAAGAAATGAGAAAAAAGAAAGTAGAGTGGAAAAACCAGTGACTATTGAGAGTAAGTTTGAGAGGAGCAAAAGAATTTATATGCTAGAGCTAGTGAAGTGAGAAGAGCATGCTTTGTAACCAACTTCTTGTACTGTGTACAAAGAAGCGCTTTGAACACTAACGAACTAAATTCTTCTTGCCTAGTGTTATTATCTCTTTGTTACAGGATTTGGTGACGTCTTTCCGGAGGATACGCCAAGGGTTTACCACCTATTCGAGGAATAGAGCACCAAATTGACTTCGTACCCGGAGCATCCATTCCCAAACCGACCAGCCAATAGGAGTAATCCAGAGGAGACGAAGGAACTTCAAAGGCAAGTGATGGAGTTACTAGAGAAAGGGTATTGAGAGAGAGTATGAGCCCATGTGCGGTGCCAGTATTGCTAGTGCCGAAAAAGGATGGGACGTGGAGGATGTGCGTGGACTGTCGGCAATTAATAATCACGGTAAAGTATCGTCATCCCATTCCACGTTTAGATGATATGCTTGATGAGTTGCATGGGTCTAGCATATTCTCTAAAATTGATTTGAAAAGTGGATACCATCAAATTGGATGAAAGAAGGAGATGAATGGAAAACAGCTTTAAAAACAAAATATGGTTTATATGAATGGTTAGTTATGCCTTTCGTTTAACTAATGCACCTAGCATTTCATTGATGATTGATGAACCTGTTTTGAAGATCATTCTTTGAAAATTCGTTGTGTCTATTTTGATGATATCTTAATTTTATAGCAAGAGTAATTCTAGATGACCATGTAATTCATTTAAAATATGTTTGGATGTCTTGCGAAAAGAGAAGTTATCTGCTAACCTGAAGAAATGCACCTTTTGCACGGATATGCTTGTATTTCCTTGGTTTTGTTGTGAGTGCACAGGTATTCAGGTTGATAAGGAAAGGTGAAGGCTATTCAAGAATGGCAAAGTCTACGAGTGTTGGGCAAGTGCGAAGTTTTCATGGACTTGCTAGTTTTTATCGGCGATTCGTGAGAGATTTAGCACAATTGCGGCGCCATTGACTGAAGTGATTAAGAAGAATGTTGGGTTCAAATGGGGAGAGGAACAAGAGAAGGCATTCCAATTACTAAAAAGCAAGCTAAGTAACGCCCCCTTGTTATCTTTGCCTAACTTTTCAAAGACTTTGAAATTGAATGCGATGCTTCAGGAAATGGTATTGGTGCTGTTCTTATGCAGGAAGGGAAGCCAATTGCATACTTTAGTGAGAAGCTAGGTGGGGCGACCTAAATTACCCTACTTATGACAAGGAGCTCTATGCATTGGTGAGAGCATTGGATACTTGGCAGCACTATCTTTGCGAAGGAGTTCGTGATTCACACAGATCATGAATCGTTGAAGCACTTGAAGGGACAGCAAAGGTTGAACAAGCGCCATGCCAAATGGGTAGAGTTCATAGAGACTTTTCCGTATGTGATAAGTATAAGCAGGGCAAGGAAAATGTTGTAGCAGATGCTTTGTCACGCAGGTATGCTTTAATTGCTACTTTAGATGCTAAATTGCTTGGATTTGAATACATCAAGGAAATTGTATTGTGATGATGCTGATTTTAGAGATATCTTTAATGCATGTGAGAAAGTGTGGCGTTTGATAAGTACTTTAGGCATGATGGGTTCTTGATGCGTGAAAACAAACTTTGTGTGCCTAAAAGTTCATTGCGTGAGTTGCTTGTGAAAGAGGCTCATGGTGGGAGTCTAATGGGACACTTTGGTATAGCTAAGACTTTAGGAGTATTACAAGAACACTTCTTTTGGCCTCACATGAAAAGGGATGTTGAAAGAATTTGTGAGAGATGTGTTACTTGTAAGAAAGCAAAGTCTAAGTTAAACCCCCATGGTTTATATACCCCATTACCCATTCCTAGTGACCCTTGGGTTGACATTTCTATGGATTTTGTATTGGGATTGCCTAGGACTAAGCATGGGAATGATTCTATTTTCGTGGTGGTTGATAGGTTTTCTAAAATGGCTCATTTTATTGCTTGTAATAAAACTGATGATGCCCCACGAATTGCTAATTTGTTCTTCAAAGAAATTGTGCGATTGCATGGCATGCCTAGAAACCATTGTTTCTGATAGGGATGCAAAGTTTTTTGAGTTACTTTTGGAAGACTTTGTGGGGAAAGTTGGGTACTAAATTATTGTTTTCTACTACATGTCATCCCCAAACTGATGGTCAAACAGAAAGTAGTGAATAGAACTTTGTCCACTTTGTTGTGTGCCATTAATTAGAAGAACTTGAAAGAGTGGGAAGAATGTTTGCCTCATGTTGAGTTTGCATATAATCGATCTGTTCATTCTGCATCTAAGTTTTTCCTTTTGAGATTGTGTATGGTTTTAATCCTTTAGCTCCTTTGGATTTATTGCCATTACCTGTTGAGCATGCTAACCTAGATGGCAGGAAAAAAGCTGAGTTTGTTAGACAGATTCATGAGAAGGCGAGGCAAAACATTGAAAGAAGAACTGAGCAGTATGTGCAGCAAGCAAACAAAGGAAGGAAAAAGGTGGTCTTTGAACCAGGAGATTGGGTTTGGCTGCACATGAGAAAGGAACGTTTTCCAGTTCAAAGGCGTTCTAAGTTGTTACCTAGAGGAGATGGACCATTTCAAGTTGTGAAACGGATCAATGACAATGCATACAAACTTGATCTTCCAGGTGAGTATAATGTGAGTGCTACATTTAATGTTGCTGATCTAAGTCCGTTTAGTGCAGGTGACGAATTGAGGACAATTCCTTTCAAGAGGAGGGGAATGATGAGCCCAAGAATAGCACTGGAGCTGGATCATGGAGTGAAGGCTGTGCAGATCCCATCCGGGTTCCAAGTGGCCCAATCACTCGAGCTAGAGCCAAGAAGATCAAGGAGGCACTTATGACCATGGTCCAAGAGATGATGAGCAAAGCTGAAGCATGGAGGATCATTGAAGGGGATCGGGTTCAAGAATGGAAGACATTACTTAAAGGCCCAATTGAAGATGTTCAAAATAGCAGCCCAAGGGATTAAAAAGCATGTATTAGATAAATGGGCTAGGCTTTGTTTATTTTAAGTTTAATTTATGTTTAGTTTTG
Source organism: Lonicera japonica (assembly GCA_021464415.1). Lineage (NCBI taxonomy): Eukaryota > Viridiplantae > Streptophyta > Magnoliopsida > Dipsacales > Caprifoliaceae > Lonicera > Lonicera japonica. The sequence goes on along the minus strand of JAKCWG010000460.1, from coordinate 103,840 downwards.
CTTGGGGCCCAAGTTATGTGGGAAACCAATTAATTTCGTTTTCTTTTATTTTTCCTAGACCTAGTAGGTTTAATTACTCCTATTTAAAGGAGCTAACGCTATTGTTTTTAGGCAGCTTTGATTAATTAATTTTCGAGTGTTTTTCACCTCTTGCGTTCTAAGAACGTCTCGAACAGCCAGAATTAGGGTTCTTGTTGTTCTTCGACTTAGCAATCAATTAACCCATCGATTGATTGTTTGTCTACGACTATACCAAGGTTCTTTCTCGTTTTCGGGATTGGGTCGAGGTTCCACCTCCATTAACTTCGCGTGGTTCCAAGGTTCTTGCGTTTTTCAGCGTCAAGGGTTGCGGATTCATCTTATTGGGTAGAAATACGATCGTGGTTTCATATCAATACTAGAAGCCATAATTTTGTTGTTGATTTGGATATGTTATAAACTCGGTTTTGCTATTTTAATGAGAATCTTTATGGGTAATGGTTGCATTATATTATTTATTTAAATTATGTGCATGTGTGTCTTTTATTCCATATAGTAGATGATTTGGTGTGTAGAGTATATCTTACACACAAAAGATCATATCATCGGTTCTTGTGGAATATAAGTTTAATGGTTCACAGTCTTAGATGGAATTGGACACAAATCGGTAGAATTGTAGCGCAAGTTTTAGTAATTTATCTTGACTACATGAAATGGTATAGTTTTAACTCGTTGTGCTAGTACACTTTGTGTGTATTGAATTGGACCAGTTTGGGTTAATTGTTTTTATACTGACTATATAAAACAATTTAAAATTCCATGGTTATTATGATTACTTATGCTCTTAATCTTAAAATAATTAATAGACATATATATGTAGTATTTGTTGTTTTGACTCATTAAGAGTGAGATTCATTTATGGATCAATAATCTTTGTGAATTGGATGACGACACTATATGTATGATGAATATTAATTATTGGCGGAATCCATGTCCCGGTATACGGATTGATGATAGCCCCTTGAGAAGCTTATAAGTTTTGATCATGTCAAACCCTGCAGGTGGATTATGTTAATCCGACATGTCAAATAAGTTAAGTGGTAGGTTCAAGGATTAAGAAGTCATTTAAATATAATTGTCAATAATTTAATTTAAATGACGATTATCTGTAATCTTAACGTGGGGAGAATAATAAGTATTTAATAACAAGGAGCTCGAAATTAAATTTTGAGATAAGGAAGGAAGTGCAATTTTAATTCTTTAGTGGTGTGAATTATAATTTATGGAAGGAACTAATTCATAGTAGAATTAGGATTCTAACTTTTCATAGGAAGCCCAAACACTTATTTCTCCTTAAGGTCCCTATCGTAGCCTTATAGATACGCCGGCCTTGTCTCTTCTCATCATAACAATAATTCTCATGAGTTATGGTTTGTTTTATTAAGAGAGGATAAAATCTTGGTGATACCATACCCCACACTCGATGCAAGATTTGATGGCTGAAGGAATACGATAGAAGATCTTTAGGTTTTCGGTACTGCAGTCGTAAATCAATCTTAACTTTTGATCGCACCGTTGGATCAGGCTTATTTTTGATATGTCATTCGGAACGCAAAGTTACTTTAATCACGCGAAAATTCAGGATGATCAGAATTCGTTTCGGTGGCGAAAACAATCGATTTTCACAGCCCAGCGAGAATTAAAAAATCTGACCAAATTGCAATCTGATGATTTCAAACCCTAGTCTCCTCATATGGATCCTTTACATGATCCACAAAGGTGAAATCCCTTTATTCTTATAGGGTTTTAGCAAAAGTATTTTGTTCAATCTATACGTAATATCAAACGATCCTATATTTATGTCTCCATCAATTGGTATCAGAGGGATTGGTTTTCTTTGATACTGCGTACAGATTGAACTAGCCATGTTGTCAAGTTAAATCTATTCATGCATGTTGTTGTTGGATAAAATGTAGAACATGCTAACCCTTGTTTTGCATTGTTCTTGTCCTGCTATTATGGTCACGTAATTATGTCTTATGTGATTAGATCCCACGATGTTTTTATTCGTGGCTAATTTTAATGTGCATGATGATTTGAATTTTATTCATGGTTGTAAATTAAATTTAGATCAGATTTGTGAACTCCTTAAAAGGAGGCATAGGATATATGTAATTTTATTTACAGTTTAGATATAATAGTTTATGTGTGAACTCCTTAAATGGAGGCATATGACCTTTGTATCTAAGATTGCATTTTCTTTAACAAAGAACGTTGAAGAAGGCGTTTTTACCAAGGTTGATTCCCGACATAGTCAATAAAGTGGCGACATAGGTTGTTAAAGGTTTCTAACAGACTAGGGATGATGAAGCTTGGACCATAATAGCAGGGATTTAATTATTCTTATTATTGAATGGTTTAATGCTTTGTGTGATTTTGTGTTGGTCATATGTGTTTAATTATTTGGTTTTCTTAAAATTTGGACAACATGGATACATGATCTTACTTAGATCACCTTTTATTTATGTTTAGTTCTTGTCAAATTAAAAAAGGGTATATAAATATAAATTTTGCGTAATTGAAAAATATAAGTTTTTTAAAAAAAAAAAACAGGCAGCAAAATAATTTTATTGCACATGTATTTTATATTTCATACACTTGTATTTTAGTTGACTTAATTTAATATAAAATTTTCTTAACCCTCAGAAAATAATGTTTTAAATACTAAGTGGGTGAAGGATTTTTTCACATAAAAATCTCACGGTCTTCTTCATTGGTTTGTAGATGATGTAATTTATTGTTCGTGTGTGTTATACTGCTCACCTCCATATCGGAAAGAATAGATTGCGTAATCATTGTTCAAATTTCACTGACTGATAATTTTAAATGATGTAATTTATTTTTCGTGTGGGTTTTAGTGCTCACCTCCATATCGGAGAGAATAAATTGCAAAATCATTGGACTAAATTAAATGATGGTATACACTTAGATATAAATAATAGTATGCTCTCCAACTGAGTCTCTACTATTATTTGTAGGACCAAAGGAAGTCGGCTATTTAAATTTTACTTGACAATAAAGGATTGTCTAGATAGTATATTTTACTTGATAATAAAAGATTGTCTAGATAGTATGTATTACTTGACGATAAAGGATTGTCTAGATAGTAAAATTTAATAGGTTTACATCCGTCTAAAAAATAATGAATAATAGACGACCTCACTAACGGGGCATTTTGTTCAAAGTCTTAGGCTACTGGCAAACGCTTTTTGAAATGGTAGAGGGTACCGTATTTAAAATATGTGTTCAAAGTTATTATTGTCCATCATAAATTGTATGTGATTCTCAAATTTTAAAATGGCAAACTCTTTCGATCCACTTTTAATTATTCTCAACTAAAACAAATTGATTGGATCTAATTATATTGACTGAAAAAATGGAACTTGAACATTGTGCTTACTGTTAAAGAGTACAAGTTTGTGCTCACTGAGTCTTGTCCAATAGAACTTGGTAAGGGGGCAACCGATGAGGAAACCCAGGCTTGCCAAAGAGGGAAAAAGGTTGATGAGATAGCATGGTTTTACATTAGCATTAGTCTTTTGCCGTCGCCTACGACATAATGCTGAACCTCAAAGATATTTTTGGGGATCAGGATCATGCCGCAAGGTAGGTTTCGATGAAAGGCCTCATGAACACGACTATCGCTGAAGGAACCAGAGTTAAGGATCTTGTTTTGAAGATGATTGGTCTTCTGAATGAACTAAGACATCTTTAAAGCTAAAATCGATGGGGAAACTCAGGTTGATATCGTTCTCCAGTCGCTGCTGAACTTATTTAAGGGATTCCGACAGAATTACAACATGAATAAGCTTTATTCATTGTTGGAACTTCTTAAAGAATTCCAAGCAGATGAGGAACTCCTTGGTAAGCTGGCTAGTACTCTAGTGGTTGAGAAAGCTTCAACTTCAATGCCCAAAAGCAAGAAAGGAATAAGAAGAATGCATAAGATGCAGTTCCACAAGAAGCAGTGCGTGCAGTTGTTGCTGAACCTTTAGAACGAGTGAAAAAGCCTATAGGCCAGTGTTTTCACTGTTAGTAGAAAGTGCATTTGAAGAAAGATTGTCACAGTTTCCTAAACCATTATAACAGCATATGTAAATTTCATCTATTTGTTGTTGTATCTAGTTAAGTGGGCCGATCTACCAGTACCTGGTGTGTAGATTTGGGAGCCACTAATCATGTCTGCAATACTTTGCAGGGGTTCCAGGAAACCAGACAACTTAAAAATAGAGAAAATTTACATATGGGCAGCAACAAATGTGGCAACAGTTACAGTAGAAGATATTTATCTTCAGTCTAGTCAGAATAGGATATTAATGATTAAGGAATGTCTGTATGTATCTTCCATTAGAAGGAATTTGATTTGTATTTCTAGATTAGTTGAGGACAAATATTTTGTTTATTTTAATGATAAATCAGTTATCATTAGAAAAATAAACAATTTGTTTGTTTTGGTACATTAGTGATTGATCTTTACATTAATAATCCTGACTTGTCAGTACTACAACTGAGTGAATTGAATAGCATTAATAGTTTACCAATTAAGAGAAAGGAACCTTCAAAATGAACCAAATGTATTTTTGGCATCTCAATAAAAAATTGAAAAATTTTGATGAAAAGATGGAACAAATTCAAAAGTGCGAGGGTTTGATAGGCCAGTTGAATGATGAAAAAAGCGAACTCTTGGTCAAAGTGTCTGAATTTGAACTCATAAGGCAGTCTCTCCTTGATGAGAATGAAAAGTTAAAAGACAACCTTATCTCTTTGGGTAAAGACAATGACAGCCTTAAAATTGAAGTTATGCAACTCGAAGGAGAACTTGATAAGGCTAAATTTGTTAAGGTTGATCTTGAGAATAGGTCTGAAAAACTCACTCACATGCTTACAGGTCCTGTTCGTTTCTCGAATGACAAAGGTGGTGTGACCCCTCGAAATCCCGTTTAGAGGATTTCGCCTCCGGGACCAGGTTGGTCACGGTGTCGTACGCGACGACGGGTTTTATGGCATAGAATGAAGAACGTATATAAAAAGGAAATTCCATATAAAGCCTTAATTTTAGAAGATTTTGGCATGTGGAGTCTGTTTACAAAACAAATCCAAAACTTATCAAACAATACCAAAGTTTAAGTAAAATAATATCTCCACATTCAAGAATTATTTGTCCAATCAAATACAATGTTGCCATACCTAGTAACTCCTCTAACGAGGTTTTAATCTCATAAAAACTTTACATCAATATATACAATAATAGTATAATTGTTCTAAGGGACAAGGTACAAGTCATTTTCCAAACGACTGTGGTAATCTGACCATCAGAGCTATCTAGACCCCATAGGCTCACTGTTCTTCGAAAAATACCTGCAAAACCTGGTTTGAAAAATGGGAGTGAGCTAAACAGGCTCAATGAAAATAGTTTATTTGAAAAATGGTTTAAAAAAACCATGCATGCCATGCGTTATAATGAAAATAGTTTGGTTTAGGTGGTGCGTGTCAATATGTATATCACTTTGTACTTTAATGTACAAACACAGGTATATAAACGTATATATATATACATACATATATGTATACATTAATATGTTAATGCCATGAAAACCATTTTGTAACATGCATGCTAATGCTATTCCCATCCCAAATCACGAGAAAATAGGATAGAACATAAATCATTGAGAATACTAGTAATAGATAGTAAAATAGGTATCTCAAAGATACACATAATTCCTCGTAAAGCGACATATGAGAAATTTACATTAAATTATCCAAAGATAATATCATAAATAGAGGCAACCATATCATTGCCATGTACCTCGTCCCCCAAGGATGGTCATATCTTAATAACTGTCATTAATATAATCAACCAACTAGGATTTTAGATCTACTGTGCACAAAGATAGCCGGCAAACTCAGGTTTTTCTGCCCCCAAGGCAGGGACCCCCTACCAGGTCCACCTAGTGGTTAGCCCCCAAGGCTCATATAATAAACTCACGTAGCCACCAAGGCTATACGCTACTGGTAATAACCAAATGGTATGTTATGGCACCCACATCTATGTAAGTATATATGCATAAGTCTTCATATGTATATGTGTATATACATTTATATATATACAGTAGATCAAATGGTAATGTTGTTGTTGTACTTAAGCTCACTTCGCCAAGTCCATTAACTATTGGCTTAGTTAGAAATATCATTTGTGTGGGAAGTTTCATAGGTTTACATCATATAGGCTCCCAGCCAAATATAATACATAATTTATAAACTTTAAGCTTAATATAAACTTCCCCATGTGATTTCTGTACTTGGTTCACACAAAATAAACTTATAAATATGCCCAACATAGTTACGGACTAGCAAGTAATTAGCGATTCTCATAAATAAGAAATTAACAGTTTAAGTACAACAATAACATCATAATCGCAAGTAACTATACCCAAATCATATATTTAATATCATATATACTTCCATATATATGCATCTCAAAGTTGGTTATATGCTATCGTAACTGTATATGAGGATTGCATACGAATCGTCCTTAAAATCCATTTAATATTTAGGGCTTTTTGTATCAAAATCATAATTAAGTCATATGCAATCTAAATCAACCAAAGAATCGAAAGAAAACACCCCAAATCCCCATGAGTTTGCAATTTAGGTAAAAACCCTAGGTCACACCACAATTAATAAGTTGAAATAAGGTTTGAGTACTAGTGTTCTCACCTTAGATAAGCCGAATCTTCGAGGTATTGAGCGCTAGATCGAGTCGTACTTGAGCAATCACGAAAATCCCCAACTTAGCTCAAAACCTTAGCCATGGCTACCAAAGGAGGAGGAAGATGAGAATGGTGATGATGATGATGATGGTTTGGTGTGGAATAACAAGTGTAGAGTAATCCATCACACATCTCTAAGATAAGCCCTTACTTCTCTCTCTAGAGCTCTCAACGTTTCGGTGATGAAATGAGAAGGAATGAGGTGAAGAAGATATATAAAAAACCTCGCCAGCCTGATCTAGCCGACTACATTTTCTCATGTAGTCGACTACATGAAGTATTCGACTCACCTCACTACCATATAGTCGACTTCATAGCTTTATTTTGGCATTCTTTAATTTTTTGTCAACAGCTCGACTTCGCTCGCACTTTTCATCATTAGGGAGTGGGAATTGGGTCTTGGGCAAAACACATATAATGGTTCAAAACCTAGAGATAGGAGCAAACGGGGACTCATTTGGAGTTCGGATGAAGAAGATATGGACTTCCAAAGTCGAATAAAAACCATTAATCGCGTAGGACTGAAACTTGCTATTTACGAGCTGATTTTTTTTCGATCTACCCGGAATGACTTATGGTCATTCTAACATACTTAAATACATTAAAATGACTCATTGGAAGTCTCCGAACCATGGCAATCTTTACAGAACTCAATTTGGCCATCTGAAGCCTGATTCTACCTTATACGCGATATGGGTTGTGATTTTGCAAGAGGGAATTAAACGGGATGTCATAAGTGGGTTAGGTTTTGATAGGTTTTCCATTCGTTAAAATTCCAAGGAAAATGTTTCCAAGGAAAACCCGACTTTTGTCAAGGCAGACACAGAAAAGAACTTCGTGAAGAGAAAACCCATTAGGCAAATCCAGGCCATTAGAATTTCTAAGACAGTTTCTCATACACAAGAGGAAGTTTAAGAAGTGATCCCATTTGAATCTTATAAGCACACACTACCACAACCTTTTTGGTGTGATTTTTGCAATCACAAGGGTCACTTAAGAGATTTTTGTTGGCGAGCAAGGAATTCGATTCCAAGGAATTTGCCAAAGTTTATCCCCACTAGATATAAACCCAAACCAAAGACTAGATCTTTCAGTTTTGAGGATAGGGTTAGAGTTCTAGTTTTTGGATCTACTAGGATTATCAATGAACTTAAGGCTTTATGTTTTGGTGGTGGTCTTAGTGGTAGGCAATTTGGGGGATATGGAAAGGTTAGAACTCCTAGGGTTTCTCAAGTTTGGGTTCCTAAGGGGACAGTTTCACCTAATTACGTGTAACAACCCGTTCCTTCATTCCATGCGTATCGAGTTCCTTAATCGAATTTAGTTAAATTCGAGCCTGGGGAGATGAAATTGTGTTCCGATGGGGTCGATATGAATCTAAGTCTTTCAATAAGTTATATTATTGTATTTAGGTGTGTTGGAATAACCACAAGTCATTTCGGATGGATCGAGTAAGAAATCGGCTAGTGAATAGCAAGTTTCGATCCTACGCGATTAATGATTTTTAGCCAAATTTGGAAATGTATATCTCCTTCATCTGAACTCCAAATGAGTCCTCTTTTTCGGCCACATCCTCACCTCAATCCCCTCTACAACTTTCGTGTTTTGGCCGAGGCCCAATTCCAACTCCTTGATGCCCAAAAGTGGGTGCGAAGTTGGGCTGTTGACCAAAAACTAAAGGAGGCAGAAATTACACCATGTAGTCGACTACATGGAAGGAGGGTGAGTCGACTACATGAGAAGAATCTAGTCGACTACATCGACTTGGTGAGGTTTTTTATATATTTCTTCTTCTCCTTTCTTCCTCATTTCACACCACCAATGGAGAGCTATTAGAGAGAGAGTTGAGAGGCGATTTTGAGGGGTTTGTGGTGCTTTTTATACACACCTTCATCACACAAACCCACACCAAACAAAACATCACCATCTTCATCATCTTCTCCACCTTCATCCACCATTTCTAGGGTTTTTGGAAAAAATTGGGGGTTTTCACATATGCGCGGTTTCGGCTCGATTCTTCTGTAATACTTTGAGGGATTGGCCCTCCTAAGGTGGGAACAATAGTATTTAAAATCCTTTTTCAACTTATTGTATCTATTACATACCAAATCCCGCATAACCTAGGGTTTTTACTCAAAATACAAACTCATGGGGCTTTGGGGGTAATTTATCCTATTTTATTGATGGAGTTTAACATATTATGATTATAAATTACTACTTTGACATGAAACCCTAATTTTTGTGCCATTTCTTGCAAGGTTCATACGAAACCCTTACGTACGTGTACTGGGGTGAACCAGATAATATGATACGCATACATATAAGCATATACCTAAACTTAAATGTGTTTTTAAGATAAGATTTCATATATGGGTGGTATTCGTGTTGTGTTTGAGCTACTGGGTCATTTTTATGAGATTCTTACTTACTTAGCCAGTCCGTAAGTATGTTGGGCAGTGGATATGCCTGTTTTGGAATGTAAAAGGTATTTTAACCTTATGGGAAGGTTATATGGGATTTATATGTTATATAAACAGTATGATCTTTTACTTAGTGCCAGGTTGTGGTGATCCCACTATACCTTCCAAGTTCTAGTGTTTCCTTCTTTAAACTATTAGTTGACAGACTTGGCTACCATAGTCATGCACGATGAGGATAGCACCACAGTTTTCAGACACATATGCATGCGTATGGATATCTTTGGAAACATCCTAGTCTTATGCATATATATATACATATCCTTATTTCTTTTACACGGTTGACAAAATATACTATATGGTACCTTGAAATGATATACATATTTACTTGGGATTTTCTTGGATTTCTATATTGGTTAGCCGACATCGTTCGTACCAGATAAATATTGGTTATTACCTGTAGCGTATAGCCTTGGTGGCTACGTGAGTTTATATTATTTCCTTGGGGATTTTTTCCATCTAGGTGGTCCCTACCTTGGGTGCAGAAGAAACCGAGTTGCCGGCTATCTCTGTGCACAGTAGATTTGAAATCCTAGATGTGACGTATATATGATGTGATATGATGATAGATCTGGTCGCAGTGTTGTGGCATCTTTATACATATTCGGGCTATAGATTATTATTGTTTCTTAATTACAGCTTTATAAAAATATAAATGTATCTTGGAGATACATGTTTTTACACGATATACATAAAAGCCCGATAAACCTATCTTCTATCTATTTTATTACGATTTGGGGACTGGGAGAGCATCTATATGCATTTCACGCAAAGTTTTCAGTGCATCGGCTGCTTCAGAAATGTAGTATATATTTACATCTGTACCAACAAATAGGAAAAGGAATGTATATTACCTAAAGGAGATTTATTACACAGAAGCAGCAAGTAAACAAACCTTACTTTCTTTATAATGCATTGCATGGCATGCATGATTTTCTAACCTATTTTCTTATATAGAAACCTTGTAGTTCCCATTGAGCCCGTTTGGCTCACTCCCATTTTTTAAACAGTTTTGTAGGTGTTTCTCGGGGACGATGCGATATTGGATCCTAGTTAGCTCTGATGGCCAGTTAACAAAGTCATTAGGAAACGACTTATATTATATACCTTAAACCATTATCTTATTGTATATTGGATTTCCTAATGTATAATTTCTATGGCAATTGGGACCTCGTTGGAGGCTTTGTACAAACATTTTTATATAAATGTGGAGTACTGATATTAAATAGATTTACTATTATCTTATGGAAGGTTTTGGTTTGCTTTATAAATAAACTCCACATGCCGGATTTTCTTTTAAAATGAATCAAATGCTTGTACATGTTTTTGGTATAAGATTCTAAATTTTATTACTTCATACCCATTGTCGCGTACGACTCCATGGATAACCCAGGTCCTGGAGGTATAATCCTCTAAACGGGATTTCGGGGCATCACATTACGTGGTTAGGAATTCGCCTAGCATACGGGGGTTTGGTTTATTGGCTATGCTAGGTATTTGTGTATAGGATCAGTCTTGTTTTAGCTCCTTGCTTAGATCCCGATTTCTATACAAGTTTGGATTTCCGTTGTGAAAGTTGCTAGACTATTTAAAATCCAAGATTTTCTTGAATACTTGCATGCAATGTGATTGTTACTTTTCAATTCCGGATATCTCATGTTTTTTAGATATAAATGCTTAATTTGAGATATATGTGCTATATTGCCTAGCTTGATTAAAACCGGTGATATATTATTTCAATCACATAAGAGTACGCTAGTATGTCTTGCACACTACACTGCACGATCTACATTGGAATATTTGAATATCACATGGGTTAGACATGGTTCTTTAAATTGAAATTTCATAAGCTCCCATATATGGACTATTTGGAAAGAAGTAGTCTAAGTGTTGTGATTATATGCAGTGAGTTTTAGTGATGAAGAATTGAGTGAAAATTTAAAAGACAAACAAAGTGAGAAAAAAAATGTAGAGGGGATGGAAAAGGGCTACCATAGTGGAAGGGAATCGAAAGCTCCCAAAATGGTGTATAGCTGGCCTCCACTAGGGGTGAAAGCCTCCATCAAAATTGAATGATTGCATGCATAAAAACATCATCAATTAAATGAAAAAAAAAATTGCATGTTTGAGAGAAAAATATTGCTTCTGAGGGAGAAAAAGTTGAAAATCTAATGTCTTAGAGGCTTTTTAAATTTTCAAGCATATGGGTGCACGAATCTTTCAAGACCTATGTTTATTTGAATTGTACTTTGAATGATCCAATTTTCATGCACAATAGGATATATTTGAATATTCTTTGTTGCTTGGCGTATATATGCTTGCTGATGGTGATATAAATACAGGATCGTTGGATATTGCGTATAGATTGAACAAAAAAACTTTTGCTAAAACCCTATAAAGGGATTTCACCTTTGTGGATCATGTAGAGGATCCATATGAGGAGACTAGGGTTTGAAAGCATCAGATTGCGATTTGGTCAGATTTTTTTAATTCTCGCTGGGCTTTGAAAATTGTATTCCTTCAGCCATCAAATCTTGCACCAAGTTTGGGCTACAGTATCACCAAGATTTTCTCCTATCCCAATAGAACAAACCCTAACTCATGAGAATTATTGTTATTTGAGAAGAGACAAGTCCGGCGTATATATAAGGCTACAATAGGACCTTAAAGGAGAAATAAGTGTTTGGGCTTCTTATGGAAAGTTGGAAGCCTAATTCCACTATGAATTAGTTCCTTCCATAAATTATAATCTGCACCACTAAAGAATTATAATTGCACTCCCGTCCTTATCTCAAAATTATATTTCGAGCTCCTTGTTATTAAATACTTATTATTTTCCCCATGTTACGATTACAGATAACCGTCATTTAAATTAAATTACTGATAATTATATTTAAATGATTTCTTAATCCTTGAGCCTACCACTTAACTTATTTGACATGTCGGATTAACATAATCTACCTATAGGGTTTGACATGATCAAAACTTATAAGCTTCTTAAGGGGCTATCATCAATCCCTATACCGGGACGTGGATTCCGTCAATAATTAATATTCATCATACATATAGTATCGTCATCCAATTCACGAAGATTATTGATCCATAAATGAATCTCACTCTTAATGAGTCAAAACAACAAATACTACATATATATGTCTATTAATTATTTCAAGATTAAGAGCATAAGTAATCATAATAACCATGGGATTTTAAATTATTTTATATAGTCAGTATAACAACAATTAACCCAAACTGGTCCTATTCAATATACACAAAGTGTACTAGCACAACGAGTTAAAACTATACCGTTTTCTATAGTCAAGATAAACTACTAAAACTTGTGGTACAATCCTACCGATGGTTGTCCAATTCCATCTAAGACTGTGAACCATTAAACTTATATTCGACAAGAACCGATGATATGATCTTTTGTGTGTAAGATATACTCTACACCCCAAATCATCTATTATATGGAATAAAAGACACACACATGCACAATATTTAAATAAATAATATAATGCAACCATTGCCCATAAAGATTCTCATTAAAATAGCATAACTGAGTTTATAACAAATCCAAACCAACAATAAAATTATGGCTTTTAGTATATCACTCTAACACTTGCTAGTTGATTATCATTCTTTGGCCATAGTACATGTATCAATCTAATGGGAATCACAAGTTTTGATCTTAATTGATAATTTTCGGATTTGATTTATGTACATAGCAAGCATGTTAAGTTGTGCTAAAATGGTTTTTGTTTGGCAAATTTTTGCTTCAAATCTTCAAACTAGTTTTCTTTGGGAGTTAGAGATAGTTGGTTTCCCTGTTTTGCTACTTTTCGTGTATTGCTTCCATGATTTTCTTATCTTTTTTCACATTGGGGGAAAGTTTCCATAAGTTTCAGGGAGAGAGTACATAGAAAGGGGGAGTAGTTAATGGGAGAGATTTGAATTCCCTACATATTCCATTGTTTTGCCTTTGTCTATTCCTCACAAAAATGGGAGAAGAATTGGTAAAGGGGGAAAAGATGTTATAAAGGGAATTGTTGGGTTAAGGGAGATTTTGATTTCATTGATTTTTCTTTGTTAATTTATCTCTCGTATAACCCAGCTGCTTCTCAAAGTTTTGTTTGAGCTTTGGTGTTTCAGGTTGAAGTACAGGATGATGAGAAGCAAGAGGTTGAAACAACCGGCTAAGAGATTCAAGTTATTGGCATGTCTTGCATCCTTAGTTATTTTGTAATAGGCGAAAATTGATTCTTTTATTGTAATTGCGTATGCAATAGCGTGGTTATAGTGATCGAGTCATTGAGTCTGTTAGGCTGTATGTGTTTTGTCTCGGAATAGCCAAAAAGGAATATTGCAAAGTCTATATTTTGGTTGGCTTTATTCCTTCGACAAAAACACGTTTGCTTATAGTTGTTTGAGTCGTTCGAAATTGCATCTGAAGAATTACAAGCAAGCCAAGCTACAGAAGCGATGCACTAAAGAATTACATCGAGATAGATACGGTAAGCATTGGCATTTGAATTTAATTTCCTAGGTGTTATTTTTATTTTTAGAAAAACCTTTTGGGTCGAATTAATTTTTTTTATTTTTTTTATTAGTGTTTTTCTCGTGTCCGTAATATTTCGGCGAATCAAATTTATGAAAAAACTCTTGGATTATATTTCTAATATGTTTCTAGAGTTGCTCCGAAAATTTGAGTCAAATCAGAGCTCAATCGAATATAATACACGGAAAAACAAAAATAAAAATAAAAGAAAAGGTTAATTTAAAAGAAAATATTTTTATTAAATAAATAAATAAATATTAAAGAAACTTTGAAAAAGTCAAACTCCATCCTTTTAAATTTAAACCCACGTGAGCCTCATCATTATGGTCACATCAGATGGGCCTAGCTTTAGTTTTCTTCCATTAATTTAAGGTCACGTGTCTTTTTGGTATGGAGTCTTTAATTTAGGCAAAAGGGTGGACCCGTCCACATCTATATAAAGTGTACCGGTCCGGCGCTATTTTGGGCTCGGAATTGAAATCCGCAATTTAGTACCAGTCCACACATTTATAATGTGTACCGGTCCGGTATTTAAAACTGGGCATTGATTTTTTTATCGTAAGAATTCCGATTTTAATTATTTTTAACCCTTTTTTAAAGTAAGTTGGTCTCCATATTTTTATATAAATAGACCTATACGCCAAGGGACTTTGGTACACTTCTGAGCATGTTTTGAGAGAGTTTTCTACACCTTAGAGAGAGATTAAAAAACCTCAAAACATAAAACCACCTTAGGACTTTTTATTCATGCCAAAGCAAGCGTTCTTTTTATAAAGAACAATTTAGATCCCAAAGTGCGTGTGATTCGCAAACGGAGTTGAAGAACGGTGTGAGACCGTGGCTAGTGATTCGTTGTGAACCTGTTCTTGTGATTCGAATAAGAGGACTGTACGCGTAGAAGGTGGAGACTTTTGCAGGCGGCTTGTGCGACTCAAGTTTTGTAAGTCTGTAAGGTTTGAGATTAATCGAGTCTGTAAAACTTTGTGCATATAGTGGATTATTGAGGATTAGTCCTGCACTGCAAGGATACCTCGTTATATCTTGTCTTGATTATTTGTGATTGTTTGCTATTATTATGCATGCTAGACAAGATTTAACAAGTTTTCTGAATTAAAATCCATAGACTTTTAGGTTTTATTTTTTGATTCGAATAAAATTGATTTTTGAGAATCCAACCGCCGAATAACAAACCTAGGATTTAATTTGTTTTAATTCGGTTCCGCAAGCGCAGCTCGATCCTTATTTTTTCATAGTCATCCATTATATTCAACCAAAGAAAATTGTGAGTTACTAAATGGAGGTTTGATTATACTCATGTGCAATGATTGGGCATGGAAATACAAGTGTATAAGCCTTGAATTAATCATACTAGGGGATGCAAGAAGCTTAAATGTTGATCATATATTCTATTGGGTTCCTAAAGATTGGGCGTGCAAGTTCAAGATGTTAGAACAGCAAGGAGGCCCATTGGAATAATCAAGAAGATATTAATTTAAGTTGTTTTTATATTACTGTGAAAACCCGCGTTTTCGACCCCTTCGCTTTTCATCTTTTATTTTTCGGAATACGTTGGAGTTTTTGTTAATTACAAAAAAACATGACATTTTGTAAACAATTCAGAGTCGCCAGTTTGTTTTACTAAACAAACAAAAGTTTTGTGTAAAAGAGAAACATTTATGAATTAAACGCTTTCTTAAACACAATTAATGCGAAACCAGACAATTCAAGGGTTCAGGGATTAAATTACGAATTGGGAAGGGATTAGGCACCCAATTCGCCCTTTCGGTCTCTAAGTAGAATATGCGTTAAGTATTATCACAGATTCGCATGCGCGTGTAATATTATCTCACTTCAGCCTTTTATTTTTAGAAAAATCAGGATTTTGGGGTGGGGATTGAAGACGTGTGCTTCGTTTTTTGCCCTTTTTGATTTTAGAAATCAGTGTGTATGTGTGTGGTTTCACAATTGTTTTGTATAGAGATAGACAACGAAATCAGTGCATTTTGATTAAAATCAGAGATTTTCAGAAGCTAATTTAGTTTGGAATTGGTATCCGGCAAACATCGAGATTTCTTTTGTCAAATAGTGTACCACAATTTAATTACTTAAATTGGCATTTGACAATTTTCATACTCTCACATTGGATATTTAATTCAGCGCCCAAATTTATAGATTAAACGGGGCACAAAATCAATCAATTTCGGTGTGGATTGAGACTGATAAAATTGAAAATAACTGATAAAAATATTCCTTCAAAAGGTGATTTTTTCTCAACCAATATTTTCAATGTTGATAATCCAACTCAAATCTAAAATTTGAACTGATTTGGAATTAAAACAGCAGTCTAAATGTGAGACTGATAAAAAATACCCTGATAAAAATATATTTTCAAAATACGATTTTTTTCTCAATCCACACCTTCTATAATTAAAGTAAAGCTCAAATATGAAGTTTAGATTGATTTGGAGATAAATATCACTCTCTACATGCGATTCAATGAAAATACACGGATAAAAATTGAAATTCAGAAAATTACGAAACTTACCAAAAAGCTTCCCCAAGTATTTCCAATACTTCTCCCGAGATTTTCCACTTTTTTCTCCTTCAAAAAGGCACAAAAAGGGGTCTATTTATAGCAGAATTGACCAGTTGTCGTGGGGACAACTGGTGTTGTCATGGGGACAATAGATGTTGTCGCGGGGACAACCCCTTTGTCGCGGGGAAAACCGGTTTTGCCTCTTTTGCGACGGTTTTTGCAATTCCGGCCCAACCGAGTATCGGAATTATCTAATTTTTTGATATGTTGTTCCCCAAAATATAGCCTACCTCCTAACCAAATTTCATCTCATTTGGACTTCGGGAAGTGTGCCTTTTGATTCCCGAGGTGAATTCCCGGTTTTCTCAATTCCCGGAGATCCTGTCGTCGGAATGTGCTGATTTTTGAATATGTTCCTCCTTGTAGTATTACCTAACAACCCTAAAAGTTTGAGGACGATCAGATATCCACAGCTATTTAATTTTACCTTCCAGGAGTTTTGACGGTTACCGGTTTCCGGCAGTTTCTGGTAATTCTCGTAACTTTCTGTCCGGGTAGCCTTTCTGCCTCATTCTTTGACCTGTATCACATGTATAGAGTATATATTCATCCATGAATGTCTATGCATGCCTGTGTGTTCATTTTCTTGAAGTTCGGGATTTGTGCGAGGGTCGAAAAATGAGGTGTTCACAGACCCTCTCGGCCTAGGTTCTTTGGAACAAAGAAACTAGGACGATACTGAGAATGCATCATTTTGATGCGCTCGCACAAATCTTCCGTGATATGTTTTTTTGAAAACAATGCCATGTTAAATGATGCTTGTGCTGTCTATCTCTGCTGGAAATGGATGGGCGATTCAAGACGCGTCCTGTGCTTTGTAAAAAAAATGTTGAGCTGTGGTACTCCTACTTCGTAGGATGGTTCCGTCAACAATTTCCATTCTGAGTTGAACTGTGGTACTCCTACTTCGTAGGACGTTTCTGTCAACGAATCTGCTTTCTGGGTTGAGATGTGGTACTCCTACTTCGTAGGACGGTTCTGTCAACGAATCTGCTTTCTGGGTTGAGCTGTGGTACTTCTACTTTGTAGGATGGTTCTGTCAACGAATCTGCTTTCTGGGTTGAATTGTGGTACTCCTACTTCGTAGGACGGTTCTGTCAACGAATCTGCTTTATGGGTTGAGCTGTGGTACTCCTACTTCGCAGGACGGTTCTGTCAACAAATCTTCTTTCTGGGTTAAGCTGTTCGGAGGATGGTTCTGTCAACGAATCTGCTTTATGGGTTGAGCTGTGGTACTCCTACTTCGCAGGATGGTTCTGTCAACAAATCTGCTTTCTGGGTTAAGCTGTGGTACTCCTACTTCGTAGGACGATTCTGTCAACGAATCTTCTTTCTGGGTTGAACTGTGGCATTCCTACTTTGTAGGACGGTTCTGTCAACGAATCTACTTTCTGGGTTGAGCTGTGGCACTCCTACTTCGTAGGACGGTTCTGTCAACGAATCTGCTTTCTGGGTTGAGCTGTGGCACTCCTACTTCGTAGGACGGTTCTGTCAACGAATCTGCTTTCTGGGTTGAGCTGTGGCACTCCTACTTCGTAGGACGGTTCTGTCAACGAATCTGCTTTCTGGGTTGAGCTGTGGCACTCCTACTTCGTAGGACGGTTCTGTCAACGAATCTGCTTTCTGGGTTGAGCTGTGGTACTCCTACTTCGTAGGACGGTTCTGTCAACGAATCTGCTTTCTGGGTTGAGCTGTGGCACTCCTACTTCGTAGGACGGTTCTGTCAACGAATCTGCTTTCTGGGTTGAGCTGTGGTACTCCTATTTCGTAGGACGGTTCTGTCAACGAATCTGCTTTCTGGGTTGAGCTGTGGTACTCCTACTTCGTAGGACGGTTCTGTCAACGAATCTGCTTTTTTGGGTTGAACTGTGGTACTCCTACATCGTAGGACGGTTCTGTCAACCATTTGATTAGAACGTTGAGCTGATGTACTCCCATCGGTAGGGACGGTTCTATCAACGAATCTGCTTTTTTGGGTTGAACTGTGGTACTCCTACATCGTAGGACGGTTCGGTCAACCATTTGATTAGAACGTTGAGCTGATGTACTCCCATCGGTATGGATGGTTCTGTCAATGATTTGATTGAGTGTTGAGCTGTTGTACTCCCATCGGTAGGGACGGTTCTGTCAACAATTTGATTGAGTGTTGATTCTTTTGAAGGGGTGAGGGCAGATGGTCTATTAGGGACTTTGCTTTGTGTTTGAGAGGCTGGGGAAGATGGGCTGCTAGGGACATTTGATGATCAACTGGAGACACTACTTTGGTGTTTCTGAGTTAGGATAAAGGCTGGTGATAATTTATGGTATACTAGGAAAATAAGGATTCCTACTGGTCAGGATAAAGGCTGAAGGTTGATGATCTGCTGGGGATATGATGATTGGTGGTCTACTGAGGATATGATGAATTCTACCGGTTAAGATAAAGGTTGAGGGTTGGTAATCTGCTGGGGACATGATGAATGGTGGTCTGCTGAGGAAATGCTAAATTCTACTGGTTAGGATAAAGGCTGAGGGTTGGTGATCTGTTGTGGATATGCTGATGCGGGGCTAAGATGTGGGTGATTGATGATATGTGGTAACAAAAGTTGATTTGCTGAGCGAGTGAGAGTCTTTGAGCGGATATAGAGAAATAGAGAGAGAAAGTTCTGGTGTGATATTTTTTTTTTTTTAGAAACAAGAACTTTTGGTTGGCTTCTTTTTTCCTTAAGAAAAAATCGAGCTACGCTCTCTTAATTCCCGAACCTCGTGCATTAATTTTGGACTTTGCCTCTTGCTCGACTTCCGTGGCATTTTTTCTCTTGTCACTAGGGTGCGATTCTGCTTATTGTTTCTGACTTTGTGAGAGAAGAATTTTTGTGTGCCTGCATCATTTTCTGTTTTTTGATGCCCTTATTCCTCCTTAATTGCTTGAAAGCTTTTTGATGCAGCTTATCTTCTTTCTTTTTTTTTCTCGCAAGGTCAGCAGCCTTCCTCACCCAAGACGTAGCCCTGGGCTTTTTAGCCTAGCTGTCACTCTTGGTGTGGCTCTCGCTGCCATCTTTTTTCCTTTTCTATTTTTTCAATATTCTTTTCTTTTGGCACTGTGGGATTTATCCTCTTTTCTACTCTTTCAATTTTTTCTTGTACCCACTTTGTTTTCTCTCACTTTGTCAGGTTTTTCTGAGCATCATCGTCCTTGCAATTTTGAGAATGTTTACTTTGGAAGTTCGCATTTGACATCGTCGTGCTGTGTTTGTGATTTTCGGTCCGAGAATCGTTGGGAGCGTATCTTGAAGACTTTTCGGGCGAGAAGAAGCTAGGCCAAAAGTCCTTTTTGTGGGGGCTTGTTCCCTGTGTTTTGCGAAATTTTCTCATTCTAGTCTTTCTCTCTATCTTTCTCTGATATCCTCTCACATGGGCTTTTTGGTTTTGGAGAAGGCTTGAGTTTGCCTGTAAGAAGGGCTTTAGTATGTGCTTGTAAAAGGGGCTTTGATTGGTGCCTGTAAAAGGGGCTTTGATTGGTGCCTGTGGAAAGGGCTTTGATTGGATTGGTGCCTGTGGAAAGGGCTTTGATTGGTGCCTGTGGAAAGGGCTTTGATTGGATTGGTGCATGTGGGAAGGGCTTTGGATAGGATTGGTGCCTGTGGAAAGGGCTTTGATTGGATTGGTGATTTACCTCTCTGGGAGTGATTCGCCTCTCTGGGAGACTTTGTGAAATGATTCGCCTCTCTAGGAAGGCATGCGATCTTATCATGACGATCTGGTTGGTGACGGTGGTGTAACTAATCATCGAGGTATATACCAAGATGCGGTGGTGAAGTCTGTTCGGTAGGCCATGAAACTTAGTGCCTATGTATTTTTGTACTGGTGCACGGTACACTTATGCAAGTGTTCATGTGTATGCACTATGCAAATGCTTATGCCATGCTTCCTTAAATTTCGAGTATTCGCATACTTCTTAAATTATCGCACCATCATTTTAAAAACTTGGTTTTGAAGAGGTTGTGAAACTTAATTTGCCTAATTTGTGAAGTTTGTTACGCTACTTGAAATTATCTAAGTGCAGATGCATGCATGCAAGACTGACCATTTTTCGAGAATATAGCAACACTAAAAAAAGAAAATATTGATTTCTGGTCAAACAGTGAGTGAGTGTAAGGTGATAAGAGAACTGGAGTGCTTCCGAGTTGAAACTCTGCTGATCTTGAGTCCATCTTGACATGTTTCTCTCTGCTTCTTGAGTCTTGGACCTGTTAAGATTCATTCGCGTTGCTGCTTTTGCTCATACCTACAGTCTCAGGAGGATTACCGATGTTCTGCATTTTCAGGAGTAGGTGTAGACATGCTTGATTCCTGAGAGAGGCGGGGGCTTTCAGTTGCTAAACCAATTGATTGACTTGATTCTACCTTCAGGATTTTTTGTTCTGCTGATAGGACAACAACAGGGTCATGGTGATATGGGTAGGACATTCTCAGTGCGAATGATGAATGGAGAGGCTAGTCTTTAGAGAGTTGTTCAGGTCTTCTCTTCGATACCCTCAGTAGATGTACCCTCGGCACCCTCAATATTTGCGAACGATGATGGTGAGGCTAGTCTTTGGGGAACTATTCTGGTCTTCTTGTCGAAACCCTCAGTGCATATACCCTCTGCACCCTCAATATGTGTGAACAATGATGGTGAGGCTGTTCGGGTCGTCTTGTCGATACCCTCAGTAGATGTACCATTGGCACCCTCAGTGTATGCGAGCGATGATGGTGTGGCTGTTTGGGTCTTTTTGTCGATACCCTCAGTAGATGTACCCTCGGCACCCTCAATATGTGTGAACAATGATGGTGGGGCTGTTCGGGTCTTCTTGTCGATACCCTCAGTAGATGTACCCTCGGCACCCTCAATATGTGTGAACAATGATGGTGAGGCTGTTCGGGTTTTCTTGTCGATACCCTCAGTAGATGTACCCTTGGCACCCTCAGTGTATGCGAGTGATGATGGTGAGGCTGTTTGGGTCTTCTGGTGAGGCTAGCCTTTAGGGAGCTATTCGGGTTTTCTTGTCGACACCCTCAGTAGATGTACCCTTGGCACCCTCAGTGTATGTGAGCGATGATGGTGAGGCTGTTTGGGTCTTCTGGTCGATACCCTCAGTAGATGTACCCTCGGCACCCTCAGTGTATGCGAGCGATGATGGTGAGGCTGTTTGGGTCTTCTGGTGAGGCTAGCCTTGAGGGAGCTGTTCGGGTTTTCTTGTCGACACCCTCAGTGCATATATCCTCTGCACCCTCAGTGTATGTGAATGATGATGGTAAAGCTAGTCTTCGGGGAGTTGTTATGATCTACATCAAGGATGGCTTGGGGGTTATCGTTTTGAAGGGGATGGTTATGTTTAGGGTTCAGCCAAGTTATTTCGGGATCTTGCGCCGGTGGTACAACGATGTTGGCAAGGGCCACAGGAAGTGGGTGGTTGATGTTGGCAAGAACGGGGATAATGTATTAGAGAATGTTAGGTGGACCTACTGTCTCGAGTTTGGTTGCCTTCGGTTGGGTATGGATTTGGATTGAATTTTTTTGGTTCAGCAGGTATTCTGATAGCGATTAGGGCTCAAGATGGGCTTGGGTGGCTACTTGGTGATCTTTCATGATGGCTACAAATTGGGTCAGATCATGGATTAGATGCTAGAGGTGTTCACTGGTTAAGGTGCCACACTTGGTTTGAGGGAGAACGGGACCAGGCGGCGGACCCACTGCATGAGAAGCTTCACCGTAATTACCCTCAGAATTGTCGACCCTGGTTTGATGAAGTAGTAACTCGGTGTTACAATGAGGAGGCATGATCGGTGGTGAATCTGATCTCGTGAGTCGTCTTAGTTTGAATCGGTTTGTGGGAGAACGGGACCAGGCGGCGGACCCGCTGCATGAGAAGCTTCACCGTAATTACCCTCAGAATTGTCGACCCTGGTTTGATGAAGTAGTAACTCGGCGTTACAATGAGGAGGCATGATCGGTGGTGAATCTGAACTCGTGAGTCGTCTTAGTTTGAGTCTTTGAGAGCCTAACCAACCAGTGCCAGCAGTAGATAATCGGAGTGTAGTGAGGAATGGGGGAGAAAGAAATCGGGGATTTGACCCAAAAATCAATATTTTGCCATGGGTTGCATAATTCTCGGAAAACTATGACTCGACAGAAAAAATAAAATCGAAAACCACTTTTTGGTGATTATCAAAAACAGACCGACAGCAACAACTTGAGGGCCCCGGGGATAGGTTTAGGGTAGGAATATGAATTCCCGGGGTGCCCTTATAACCTTCCGATTTTGAAAACACATTTTGAAAACCTATTATATAAAATGACAACATTTTTGGAAAATATTTTGTAAAAATCGGGAAGTTCTCTCCTCATAGAGTTGCTTTTCATGGAAATAGTGATGGGGAAATTCTCACTAGCGGATTCTAGTGAGGGATTTCTACGGAGGAGGTTGGACAGCCTCCGGCCGTACTTGCCAAACCAAGAAATGTATGCATGACACGGCCTTTGATTCACCAATCTCACGACTGACGGTTAAGCAAAGATGCAGAAATTCAAGTGTACTAGGTTGACTCATCCTACATGCAGCGTGGCTTGATTGGTTAAGGTTTAGGCTCCTTCCTATTTGGCTAGGTCTTGCTATATACCCCAAGGGTGAGTACGTGCAAGGACCTTTTGATATACATCCCGGGTACGTGAGTGTTCTCGTCACTCTATATACCTCGGTAAGTACTTGGCCAAGGAGAGTGGAAATAAGAGCTTTCGGTTGATGTTGACCTAGACGAGTCAACTCCCTACTTGCTAAACAGTATTTCTGGGTTATTTGGGATAATTTCACACCCGCGATAATGCATGATGATAGTGCGTGCGTGCAAAATACCAATTATTGAGGTATATTATGAAGAACGCTTTATGATTTGTTTCAGTCTTTTCAAATTTTATTTATGAAAATATTTTTCATCAAACAATAATTATAAACAGAGAAAGATAAATCGGGTATCCACCTAAATCGCATCTATGTTATTCTAAAACTAAGGCCGAAAATAAAAACACGCAATAAAATAATATAAATAAATATCCACGCATATTCTACTCTTGCACAGAGTCTAATCCTCTTAAAAGTTCATTCCCCAGCGGAGTCGCCACTGTGAAAACCCGCTTTTGCGACCCCTCTGCTTTTCATCTTTTATTTTTCGAAATACGTTGGAGTTTTTGTTAATTACAAAAAAACATGACATTTTGTAAACAATTCAGAGTCGCCAGTTTGTTTTACTAAACAAACAAAAGTTTTGTGTAAAAGAGAAACATTTATGAATTAAACGCTTTCTTAAACACAATTAATGCGAAACCAGACAATTCAAGGGTTCGGGGATTAAATTACGAATTAGGAAGGGATTAGGCACCCAATTCGCTCTTTCGGTCTCTAAGTAGAATATGCGTTAAGTATTATCACAGATTCGCATGCGCGTGTAATATTATCTCACTTCAGCCTTTTATTTTTAGAAAAATTGGGATTTTGGGGTGGGGATTGAAGACGTGTGTTTCATTTTTCGCCCTTTTTGATTTTAGAAATCAGTGTGTATGTGTGTGGTTTCACAATTGTTTTGTATAGAGATAGACAACGAAATCAGTGCATTTTGATTAAAATCAGAGATTTTCAGAAGCTAATTTAGTTTGGAATTGGTATCCGGCAAACATCGAGATTTCTTTTGTCAAATAGTGTACCACAATTTAATTACTTAAATTGGCATTTTACAATTTTCATACTCTCACATTGGATATTTAATTCAGCGCCCAAATTTATAGATTAAACGGGGCACAAAATCAATCAATTCAGGTGTGGATTGAGACTGATAAAATTGAAAATAACTGATAAAAATATTCCTTCAAAAGGTGATTTTTTCTCAACCAATATTTTCAATGTTGATAATCCAACTCAAATCTAAAATTTGAACTGATTTGGAATTAAAACAGCAGTCTAAATGTGAGACTGATAAAAAATACCCTGATAAAAATATATTTTCAAAATACGATTTTTTCTCAATCCACACCTTCTATAATTAAAGTAAAGCTCAAATATGAAGTTTAGACTGATTTGGAGATAAATATCACTCTCTACATGCGATTCAATGAAAATACACGGATAAAAATTGAAATTCAGAAAATTACGAAACTTACCAAAAAGCTTCCCCAAGTATTTCCAATACTTCTCCCGAGATTTTCCACTTTTTTCTCCTTCAAAAAGGCACAAAAAGGGGTTTATTTATAGCAGAATTGACCAGTTGTCGTGGGGACAACAGGTGTTGTCGCGGGGACAACACCTTTGTCGCGGGGACAACCGGTTTTGCCTCTTTTGCGACGGTTTTTGCAATTCCGGCCCAACCGAGTATCGAAATGATCTGATTTTTTGATATGTTGTTCCCCACAATGTAACCTACCTCCTGACCAAATTTCAGCTCATTTGGACTTCGGGAAGTGTGCCTTTTGATTCCCGAGGTGAATTCCCAGTTTTTTCAATTCCCGGAGATCCGGCCGTCGGAATGTGCTGATTTTTGAGTATGTTCCTCCATGTAGTATTACCTAACAATCCTAAAAGTTTGAGGATGATCAGATATCCACAGCTATTTAATTTTACCTTCCAGGAGTTTTGACAGTTACCGGTTTCCGGCAGTTTCTGGTAATTCTCGTAACTTTCTGTCCGGGTGGCCTTTCTGCCTCATTCTTTGACCTGTATCACATGTATAGAGTATATATTCATCCATGAATGTCTATGCATGCCTGTGTGTTCATTTTCTTGAAGTTCGGGATTTGTGCGAGCGTCGAAAAATGAGGTGTTCACAATTACTGGGCTTGTTGAGTCTCATTATTCAATTAGGAATTAAAATTAGTAGTTTCTTTTTTGAATATTTTCCTTATTGTCTTATTATTAGTTTCTTTATTGTATTACAATTATTCTAGAAGTTATTTCCTTTTTGTTCTAAGTAGAATTACTTTCCTTATTGTATAAGCTTTTTAATTATTTTGTTCTCCTATTTAAAGGAGGTGGATTCATTGTTTTAAGTAACGTTTTGAATATTAATAATATTGGGAGCTTTTCTTTGTGTTTTTGAAGAACTTGTTGAACATGTTGAGTGATTAATTCAATTGTTCTTGACTTATCAATCAATTCTTCATCAATTGATTGTGGCGTCTTCTATCATACTAAGGTTTACGCTCTTTTAAGCATTGGGTTGATATTTTCACCTTCCATATCTTTCGACGAATTCCAAGGTTCTAGTCTGTTTATAGACTACAGGTCAAGGATCCATTAGCCTGGCTAGAAAAGACCATTTGGGATCACATCATTTACGGCCCCATCAAAGTAAAGCTTCCATTTAGGCTCCCCCTCGATTTTTGAGACTAACTCTTTAAGAAATTCGGCCTCTTCCCAGTCTTCATCTGTCAACGGGTTATCTACCAGGTAGTCCGCGATCACTTGTCCTTTAATGACATAGGTGAGTCGAATTCGGATAGGAGGAAAAGAAATCTAGCCATTCTGCTAGATAGAAATGGTTTCTCAAACGAATACTTGATGGGATCCATTCTCGAGATCAATTTGACATGGAAAGATAGTAGGTAGTGCCTCAATTTTCGAGCCACTCTAACCAAAGCGATACATGTCTTCTCTAAGGCTAAATATCTAAGTTCTCATGATGTAAACTTTCGACTGACATAATAGATGGCTCTTTCCTTTGAGGATGCTTCTATGTACTGGGCCAACATGGCCCCTGTGGTTGTATCGGTGACAGTCAGATATAGGAGTAAAGGTAAATTAGGCTGCGGTGGCATGAGAATGGGTGGCTTCGATAGATAACACTTGATCTTTTCAAAGGCCTCTTGGCACTGTGCATCCAAAACCAGGTCAGAATCTTTTGGAAGCAGCTTGAAGATAGGTTCGCAGATATAAGTCAATTGCGATATGAAGCGGCTGATGTACTGAATCTTCCCCAGAAAACCTTTAACCTCTTTCTCGATCTTAGGCGTGGGCATTTTTGTGATGGCTTTTATCTTTGCAGGATCAATTTCGATGCCTACCTTGCTGACGATATGCCAAAAAAGCTTTCCTTTGGTGACCCCGAACACGCACTTTTATGGGTTGAGCTTCATTTGGTACAATCGTAGTCTTTAAAAGAATTTCCCTAGGGCAACAATGTGGCTTTCTCTATCCTTGGACTTAACAATCATGTCGTCCACATAAACATCTACCTCTTTATGGATCAGATCATGGAGAATGGTTGTAGCCGCCCTCTGATAAGAAACCCCAGCGTTTTTCAAACTGAAAGGCATAATTCTGTAGTAGTAAGTTCCCCATGGTTTGATGAAGGTTGTCTTCTCCTCATGGTTCGGGTGCATTTTGATCTGGTTGTAGGCCGAGAAACCATCGACAAAGGATATTAAGGCATGCGAAGCGGTACTATCGACAATGATATCAATGTTTGGTAGTGGAAAGTCGTCTTTAGGGCAAGCCTTGTTGAGATCTCTGAAATCTATACACACTCGTATTTTTCTGGTGGACTTGGGCATTAGCACAACGTTGGCTAACCATGACGAATACTCGATAACTCGAATAAACTTAACATTTAGGAGCTTCTCCACTTCTTCTTTGACTTTTAAAGACCACTCGAGTTTCAACTTCCTCAATTTCTGTTTAACGACTTGATCTTGGGAGAAACGTGAATCTCATGCATTACGATAGACGGGTCTATCCCCAGCATATCTGCGTATGACCAGGCGGAAACATCCACAAAATCTTGTAACAAATTCAAGAAGTCGAATTGTTCTTCTGTGCTAAGGGTGGACCCTATTTTGGCTTCTTTGGGATTTTCGGGTGCTCCTAGGTTAACACTAATTAGGTCACCCTCACTAGGCTGCATGTGATCATTTTCTTTTGATTCAAGTTCTTTTAAATGATGTAAGAAATCATTTTCATCAAAATTTTCATCAGTTGTATTTGTTTTGTCATAATCAATTATTTCTAACACACAGGGATAATCAAAAGCAGCTTTTATATCATCAGTAAAGGGGGGAAATACAGCATTAGTCAAAGCAGAGAAATCGTCAAAAGAAAAAATAACATCATCAGTAATAGGAAGGTCCTCCTCCAGCTAATGACAGTCCTTGTTGGCCATGGTGGGGGGAGACGGCTTGCCAGGGAAAGATACCTAGTTCTTCAGACGACGCAGACCCGATGCTAACTCCAACGGCTTCAGTGGTGGGGGATTGCCTTCCTCAAGCATGAAAATTTTGGCTTTTTCTATGAACAGCCTAGCAATGTCTTTAGTTATGTAATCCATAGGCTCGGCCAGTGTCTGATTAACCCAGTTGATTTTTAGATGTCCAACCTCAGGAGGGTGACTGATTGGCGCTCCTCCAACACAGAAAATTTCCCAACCTGGGACCATGTTGCCTTGGGCATTCTTCCACTGTTCTCCAAAGCCATTATAAGGGAAGGCGACTCTCCCTTTTATGAAGTAACTGTTCAGAGTTGGAAAATACGGGGCCAATGCCAGAAGTTTGCCCTCGTCGATCAAGCGAGCTTCCTTATCTTTCAGTGCTTTGGACCTCATACCCTTAGCCATCGCAAGGCGAATATCTTTCTCAGTTGGCTTGTATCCTAGTCCAAACGCCCATTTGTGCTCAGGAATGTCGAACCATTCTGGCACTCCTTGCTACCTTGTCCCTAGTCCAAGACCGGGCATGTATTACCACCCGTGCATTATATGAAGGGTATTGATGTTACCAAAAGGAGAGAAGTTATGTAAACAACGATCATGTGATGCCCCAAATTCCGGTTTGTGAGGTTTTGACCTCCAAAACCTGATTAATCACGGTGCCGTATGCGACGGCAGGATTGAAATGCATAGCGTAAAACTGATATAATAGAAAATTACTTATAAAGCCCTATTTTTAGAAAATTTTGGCATGTGTAGTTCGTATTTATAACAAAACCACCTTATAAATAATAAAAAAACTATATGTTTCCTTTATTCAAATCAATCTCCACATTCATGGTAATATTGTTTCGAAAATTCAAACCCTCTAATGAGGTCCCAATCTTAAAAAAAAGGCCTTACATCTCTTATGAATTGAAATGAATACAAACAATGCTAATGATACAGTACATATAACTCTTAAGCTACAAGTCATCTACGGATGACTACAACTATATATGGTCCTTAGAGGTTCTAATCCGTATTCGTGTCGCCCCAAGGAAGTACCTACAAAACTGTGGAAAACGGGAATGAGCCAAACACGGGCTCAGTGGAAACTATAAGATTTTGTAGAACAAAAATATGTTTGGGAAATACATGTGACATTGAATATTGAAAATAATTTAATATGCTTAGAGTTTATGCGTATAATTCACTTCTATATCTTCTATGTAAATATACAAAGAGTTATGGATAACAATGTAGACCGAGTGCTATCCAATCCCCAAAAACACGAGAAAAATACATTCGAAAGTACTGCCAAGACATATGTATATCGTAATAACAATGTATATACATCTCCAAACTACAATAAACCGAAATAAGGAAGTATATCATAATAATAAAATGGGCATAAGAGAAGTATAGGCACTAATCTTATATTCGTCAATCATAATCCACATTTGACATCTAGGATTTACTCTACAGTGTACTGCAATCCGGATCTAAGCCCCCAAGGCTAGGGTATGCAGCCCTAGGTCCCCCTGTGGACCACCTAAATGGTGTAAGGTATGCCACATCGTGCGGTCCCCCTACGGACCATAGAGTATGCCGCTCTGAAAGCGGGGTCCCTCTACACGGACCAGGGTATGTAGCCACCAAGGCTAGGTCAACCCCATGGACCATTAATGCCTTACAAGCAGAGAAATTAGTCAAAAGTATCTTCCCAACAATATACTTATACATAGTACACATACATGTACATACACACACACACACATATATATATATATTTATATCTCTGTAATTTGTGTCCTCGTAATGACTCCGCCTACCAAGGGCGCATCTAGTGTCTCCAGATACACAGCGTCTAATCATCATTCTAATTATATAAACCCCCAGTTATGTGTTTGTAATAGATAGATAGATAGATAGATAGATAGATCTCATGATGTATCTAATATAAATATTTCTATATCTTAAATCATATCCTCATAATAGTTTATTTTACCAAAGGCGTATTTAATCTTCTTTTGTACCAAGCATGTGGTCTAAATATGTGCACGTGATAGTTAGATTTAATGACAATGATAGCACATTCAACATATATAATGTATCCAGCATACAAGTGCCATCAAAGAAACTAATACACCTCATATAATTATAACCATGTGAAACTTGAATGACTCCAACGAGCAAGTTAGCAGTCTAGTTATAATAACTCATGTCTTGATAGAATACCATCCAATAGGTAAGTAGTTTATTCTATAGCGTATATATCATATGGAAATAATCATCATGAGTTTTAGTAGTGAAACCGAGTATCGAAGTTAGAAAACGTTGTAAACAACATATAGGGTTGCATAAATAGGAATTATGAAGGAAATTAGCATGCAATTCAAGTAGTGAGTGTTACAATCTCCCCTCCTTAAGAAATTTCGTCCTCGAAATTTTAATATACATATATTGATGAGATCCAAGGTAACTCAAACAATCCCAACACTTTCTCAGTCACCCCTCCTTAAGAGGGTTTCTACGACTTGAAATTGTAAAATTCACATAAGGAATATCTACGGTTCCAAAATATAAAACTCCAACAATAGACATCCGAATGACTATAGCTATGAAAGAATGAATAAATAATGGATTCTAAGGCCTACAAAGCCCTCCATTCTAATTTCGTACCAAGGAATGGACAAAATGTCTTTAAACACGGCCCCCCGTTACTAGAGTACTCAAGAATGCTAAATGACCGGGTTAGGAGTCCACGAAATTCAAGTCATTGCCTATATTAACCCGCAAACAAATGTGAAAAAGGTTCCCGACGTCATGCTTAACATGAAACAACACTTAATTCTTGAGGTTATAAAATGAACCAACGATTCAAAACTTAGATTGGCCTAGTGTAGGATACAAATTTAAAGGTTATTCTTTCTAGTTGCATCGATAACAATAAACTCACCATACCGCGTGGCTGACAAGTAGTAAGTTCTACTTGAGCTTAGGGACATCAAATCAAGTTCGAGGCTTGGATTATGGTCTAACCTTACTATGGAGTAATAACTTACCAAGGATTCAAATGATGAAGTGACATGCGACGAAACGGAGGAGTTGTAGCAATTATATAATTCGTTAAACACTATTAGTCAAGAGAAATCAACTCGTGTGATCCACACTTAGGTTTCCACCCGATCTTCTCGGAACACAAGACGATTGCACTATTGAACGCATATTATCCAAAGGGACTCGTCTGAATCTTTCAATTTATACTCAAAATAAAATCGAAATTCATTATGCCCTGTGGAACACTCAAAATAGAGTCCAAGATAAGATTGCTAATATTCGCAAGTCCGTCACCATTGAATATTCCTAATACGAATCACATTTGGCCCCTTCGAAATGTTAGGCTCTTTGTGTACAAGCACAATCTGGTCATCAAATTCAAATAATGGAATTCTTCCTCCTATGAGCTCCATAAAACTAGAATTCAAACCGAATTGCACCATTAGAGGAAGGATCTAGTTTATAATTATGTAGTTTAGGTCATATGCTCAGGAGTCAAGAATTATTTCACGTATCAAAGATTGATATAGCGTAAAAGGGGCGGTATAGGTATATACATGTATATCACATTCTTATCTTACTCGGCCCTTTCCTAAGGGTATCGGTCTTGACTGCTTATTGTAAGATTAGTTTGCACTATATACTAGGGTTCAAGGCAGATATAATACTTGGGCAATTCAAGGCTGCTATCGCGAACCACTTTAGAAGATTACTTCTTTCCAAGAATCTGACAACTAACCCGCGCTAACAAGTTTCGTAAGCCTCGTGTACTAATACGACTTTTACACCAGTTCTTGGAGAAAGTCAAAGGAATTCAGTCATCTGTCTATCGATTTTCGTGACAGAAACCTAGTAATATTCTAGACTCAAGAATTTTCAATGATTATCTGATAGTGTTAACTTAAGGTCGATAATCCTAAAGATCAACCAATGATCTGCCCGCATATAAAAGTGTTAATTTATCCTTCCACGAAGAGAGTTATAAGACCGAATTCACTCAGACAATGGTTTACTAAGCCACTACGCTTCCGCTACATTACTTTGATAAGCCTACTCAACGACTAGGCTTGAAAATCTCACACAAATTAAGTGCATGGTCAACATCCCACTCGAGGGGAAAAACAATTGAATTATAATCAGCTAAGAGGCCACATGTCGATTGAGTTCATGTATATATATAGAAGAATTATTACCCCCCTACTGGAAAGCATAATGGTTATATGCACACTAAATGTTAGGGTTTACTAAAGAATCTCACGTCTAATCCTTGTCCAACCAGATAGATCAATTACGTAACCAGACTTGATCGTCCCGTTCAATTCTCGACCTAGGCACAAGGGAAGTTTTGTAGTTTCTAAGGACAATAGCATACACTTTACGCAATGGTTCCTCATACAAAGGAGTGCTCCATAATTTGAGTGTCTAATCACGTCATGTCAATCAAATTGGCATAAATTGACACATATTTCCTCATAATTACCGTTCTATGTGCCTAGTCATTATCGAAGAACCAGGGATAGAAAGTATAAACACATATTAGATTCAACCCGTAAAAGGAGACAGTGGGATGAACAAGGGAAATGGGATCTCAATGGCCATCCTTTTGGGATTATACCATGTTCTAATTTTTATTAGCGACAGTGAACTGATGATTTATAAGATAGTCAACTGTTGGCCGGCGAATGACTATAATATAATCCGACAGTTGCCTGTTGCTCATCTTGAAGTAGAACCGATCCCGAGTACAAAACGTATGTATGAATTAAGAAATTCAAGGGCCAAAGATCGAAATCATAACAAATAGAGTTCAACAATGTGATTAAAGAAATAATTCCAAGTATGGGAATGGCCTGCCATAGGCTGTCACTCCATTCAATAATACTCCCTTTTCCAAGTAATGTATCGGTATAAAAGCTATCGTATTATAATGCCTAATCGAAGAAGCACATAACTAAATTTGCCTCGTTGAACTTGAATCTACCCATGGACCCCGCGAAGAGAAATCGAACCTATACCTCTGATACCAACTTGTGACGCCTCGAATTCCGTTGTGAGGTTTTGACCTCCGGAACCCGATTAATCACGGTGCCGTACGCGACAGCAAGTTTGAAATGCATAGCATACAACTAATATAATAGAAAATTACTTATAAAGCCCCATTTTTAGAAAATTTTGGCATGTGTAGTTCGTATTTATAACAAAACCACCCTGTAAATAAATAAATAAAAAACAATATGTTTCCTTTAGTCAAATCAATCTCCACATTCATGGTAATATTGTTTCAAAAATTCAAACTCTCCAACGAGGTCCCAATCTTTTAAAAAAAGGCCCTACATCTCTTATTAATTGAAATGAACACAAACAATGCTAATGATATAGTACATATAACTCTTAAGCTACAAGTCATCTATGGACAACTACAACTATATATGGTCCTCAGATGTTCTAATCCGTATTCGTGTTACCCTAAGGAAGTACATGCAAAACTGTGAAAAATGGGAGTGAGCCAAACACGGGCTCAGTGGAAACTATAAGGTTTTGTAGAAGAAAAATACGTTTGGGAAATACATGTGACATTGAATATTGAAAGTAATTTAATATGCTTAGAGTTTGTGCATATAATTCACTTTTATATCTTCTATGTAAATATACAGAGAGTTATTGATAACAATGTAGACCGAGTGCTATCCAATCCCCGAAAACACGAGAAAAATACATTCGAAAGTACCGCCAAGACATATGTATATCGTAATAACAATGTATATACATCTCCAAAGTACAATAAACCGAAATAAGGGAGTATATCATAATAATAAAATGGGCATAAGAGAAGTATAGGCACTAATCTTATATTCCTCAATCATAATCCACATCTGACATCTAGGATTTACTCTACAGTACACTGCGATCCGGATCTACGCCCATAAGGCTAGGGTATGCAGTCCCTCAAGGGTGGGTCCCCCCGTGGACCACCTAGATGGTGTAGGGTATGCCTCATTGCGGGGTCCCCCAACGGACCATAGAGTATGCCGCTCTGAAAGCGGGGTCCCTCTACACGGACAAGGGTATGTAGCCAACAAGGCTAGGTCAACCCCATGGACCATTAGTGCCTTACAAACGGAGAGATTAATTAAAAGTATCCTCCCAACAATATATTTATACACAGTACACATACATATACATACACACATAGATATATATATATATATCCGTAATTCGTATCCTCGTAATGACTCCGCCTACCAAGGGCGCATCTAGACTCTCTAGATAGACAACATCTAATCGTCATTCTAATTATATAAACCACCAATTATGTGTACGTAATAGATAGATAGATAGATAGATCTCATGATGTATCTAATATACATATATCTAAATCTTAAATCATATCCTCATAATAGTTTATTTTACCAAAGGCGTATTTAATCTTGTTTTATACCAAGCATGTGGTCTAAATATGTGCACGGGATAGTTAGATTTAATGACAATAATAGCACATCCAACATATAATGTATCTAGCATACAAGTGCCATCAAAGAAACTAATACACCTATATAATTATAACCATGTGAAACTTGAATGACTCCAACGAGCAAGTTAGCAGTCTAGTTGTAATAACTCATGTCTTGATAGAATACCATCCAATAGGAAAGTAGTTTATTCTATAGAGTATATATCATATGGAAATAATCATCATGAGTTTTAGTAGTGAAACCGAGTATCGAAGTTAGAAAACGTTGTAAACAACATATATATATATATTTAACCCCATCTCATATACTAAATATATATAAATATCCAAGGTTGTTTATAGTTGTCTACTTATTAAATAAATCCCTTAACAACTTGCTAATATGTGCAGGAACATTTATGTATAGCTTTAGACTACCAAGTTCATACTAAGGTATAATATAGTTGAAATCTTGACTAAATTCTCATTCTTAGTTCATAGCATGATAAATACAACCTCAAACTGAGTATACGCATACACGCACTAATGGATATTACTTAGGGTTTACACTACTAAAACATATAGTGATAATCTTACATATTAATATGAAATCACAATATAAACATGTAAGAGCAATTTATGTGACAAATTTTGGAATTTCGCTCGGACCACCTGAAATGGGTTATGACCTATTATGTGAGTGTAATAAGATATAAATGAAGTGTGGATAAGGTTTAAAATACTAAAGCATTACTTGAATCCAAATTCGCCTCCCGGACATACGATTTTTGCATAAATAGGAATTATGAAGGAAATTAGCATGCAATTCAAGTAGTGGGTGTTACAGATCATTTCTACCGGCCTCAAGGTACTGAACTCGAATTTGCTCGATATGAAAATCACTGAGGGCGATTCCCTCGTTCCCCTTTTCAATTTTTAGCATCGGTTTCACTTCAGTCAACTCGACCTCTTCAATGTTGATATCCACTTTAATTACCACGATATTGTCCCCGAACACGAACTTCACCTTCTAATGTAGAGATGATGATATTGCCCCAAATGGGTGTTGCCAAGCCTGGCCCAACAGTATGTTAAAATTGGCAACCACATCTAAAACGTGAAAGTTGATAGGGCATTCTATAGGCCTAATTTTTATCATCAAAGAAACTGTCCCCATGGCTTCTCGTCTTGAGCTGTCATAGCCCGAATGGTGAGAGTACAAGGCTGGAAGTCAACGAGCCCAAGGCCTAGATTCTTGGCAGTCCTAAGAGGGAAGAGATTGATTGCTGAGCCATTATCAATCAACACTTGGGGCACTCTTTTTCCTTTTACCTCCACGGTGATGTGTAAGGCATGATTGTGACTCTTGCCAATTTTTGGTAAGTCCTCGTCATTGAAGGCTAACAACCCTAGGGTGGTCATGGTGCTTATGGCATTATTGATCATTTTCGGGGGAGACATATCCACTGGCACATTGATTTTGTCGACTTCTCGACTTAGGGCAGTACGGTGTCAGTAGGAAGAGGACAACAGAGTCCATAGGGAGATGTTGGCTTGTGTTTTCTTTAACTGTTTGAGAACCTTATCATCCTCAGACCAACTGCTTGGATCGAAAGGGTTATGCGGTGTGGCTGCTGTACCCGACTATTTGGCAGACTTTCCCTTATTAGTTACACCCAATGGGCCTTGGTTACATGCTGATGGAAACTTAGTTCCATAATTGTTTAATATTGCGTATAGACCGAACAAATTTTTTTATGTAAAACCCTAGTGAGAAATCGGATTTTACGTTCGAGATCTCTCTGGTTTGATCTCGTCTCAGCACGAACAGGAGTTGGTGTAGACGAATCGAGAACACGGGCTCGATGGAACCTTACGATCTTCTATCATAATCCATTTTCAGTGCAATCTTGTACCGAGTGTAGGCTGCAGTATCACCAAGATTTCCTTCTCTACTCTCTATGGCACAAACCCTAAATTTGTGAGAATTCTAGTGTCGAGAGAAGAGGCAAGGCTGGCATATATATAAGGCTACGATAGGGACCCTAAGGAGAAATAAGTGTTTGGGCTCACTATGGAAAACCGAAATCCTAATTCGATTAAGAATTGATTCCTTCCATAAATTATAATTCACACCATTAAAGAATTATAATTGCACTCTTGTCCTTATCTCAAAATTATATTTCGAGCTCCTTGTTATTAAATACTTATTATTCTCCCCACATTAAGATTTCAAATAACCGTTATTTAAATTAAATTACTAACAATTATATTTAAATGATTTCTTAATCCTTGAGCCTACCACTTAACTTATTTGACATGTCGGATTAACATAATCCACTTGCAGGGTTTGACATGATCAAAACTGATAAGCTTCTCAAGGGGTTATCATCAATCCCTATATCATGACATGGATTCCATCAATAATTAATATTCATCATAAATATAGTATCGTCATCTAATTCGTGAAGATTATTGATCCCTAAATGAATTTCACTCTTAATGAGTCAAAACAACAAACACTACATATAAATGTCTATTAATTATTTCAAGATTAAGAACATACGTAATCATAATAACCCTGGGATTTTAAATTATTTTATATAGTCAGTATAAAAACAATTAACCCAAACTGGTCCTGTTCAATACACACAAAGCGTACTAACACAATGAGTTAAAACTATACCATTCTCTATAGTCAAGATAAACTACTAAAACTAGTGCTACAATCCTACCGATGGTTATCCAATTCCGTCTAAGACCGTGAACCAATAAATTTATATTCCACAAGAACCTATGGTATGATCCTCTGTGCGTAAGTTATACTCTACACACCAAATCATCTACTACATGGAATAAAAGACACACATGCACAATATTTAAATAATAATATAATGCAGCCATTGCCATAAAGATTCTCATTTAAAATAGCAAAACCGAGTCTATATAACATATCAAAACCAAGAATAATAATAATAAAACCATGGCCTTTAGTATATCACTCTAACACATGCGACCAGAACATGTTACATGAGCAGCAGATACTGGACTCGAAGAAGATTGCATCACTGGGGTTACCACTTGGGATGGAGCGGCCGCAAATCTTCATTATTTCTTTGAAAGTGACGGTCCTAGCTTTCAACTGAGATGACGGTACTATTGGAATCTGAGATCCAAAGCCCTTTATAACCTCTAATATTATAGCCCAGCTGACTTGGCCGACTGCCCGATTTTTGACTCCCTCGGATAGGGTGGAGACATCACTGCTTTGAAGAGGAACTGCTTTAAGTCCAGTTGCTGGTGGTCCGCGATTCTAAAAAAATGGAGGTTATCAAAACAGATGGATCGAATATAA
This sequence comes from Lonicera japonica, assembly GCA_021464415.1. NCBI lineage: Eukaryota > Viridiplantae > Streptophyta > Magnoliopsida > Dipsacales > Caprifoliaceae > Lonicera > Lonicera japonica. The sequence continues at coordinate 66,347 of JAKCWG010000460.1, read as the reverse complement.
CCTTATCCGGCCTAATGGCATTTTCCCCAACCGCCTTGTGATGTGGCAGTAAATGGTTTCTAGTCACGTTAAGCACATGATCCACTTTGAACTACCCGTTATCGATCAGTCTCTGAATGGCATTGCGTAGAGTTCAACAATCATTGGTGTTGTGGCACGTGGCCTGATGATAGTGGCACTGGGGGGAGTGATTCCAGTTCGAAGGATAGAATGCTCATGGCGATTGTGGTGCCAATGGCGGCAGCAGGCCCATATGATGTAAACCCCTGAATACAAGACTAAGTGGGGCTGTCAGCTCGGTGTACTGCCTCTAATTCTAACCTTAGTGCTAGTTGTTGGGGTTGTTTTTGTTATTGTTGTTATTGTAACGGTAATTCCCCAAATTTTGATTACGGGGGACCAATGATTGACTGTATCCTAGAGCCTGCACATTTTGTTCCAACGTAGCACCGCAGGCGGGTGCAATGTTGCTCACCACTGGCGGGGTGGTTGTTGCAGCAGCAGCATACCAACGAGGCACGTATTGGCTCACGGGATTCTTCGCATCATTATTCTTAGCGACCTTTTGAGTCAACCTTTCTTCCACTTAGGCAGCAATGTCCGTAAGGGCCCAAAAATTTGGGATGCTTTGCGCCATCATCTTATTCCGGCATGTTCGGTTCAGGTTTCGTCGCACTATTTAGACCTTCTCATCCTCTTTCGGGCGGCTTACCATTTCATTCCATGCTTTCCAAAGTTTGTGTAAGTAATAACCGCCTGATAATGTCATTGGCAGTTTTTAGAATATGAAGCATGAGTACTTGGCCTCGTTTATCGAGCCCCTCTTCGAATTTGTATTGGCCCTATGAACACCCCAATCCACGACTCTCGTGTGAACCTAACAAGCATTCCACATTAAATCTTGAGTAATCATGCATACAAGAGGCCATTAGGAAAAATCCTGATTTTCGAGCGCGTTAGGAATATACCACAACCTTTGTTGCCACTTCGCTTACTAGCCGCACGATTGGCTCCCAACCGTCCGGTTGGTACTTTCCCTAGCCGCACGGTTTGCTCCCAACCGTACGGTTGGTACTTTCCCTAGCCGCACAGTTGGCTCCCAGCCGTCCGGTTGGTACTTTCCCTAGCCGCACGGTTGGCTCCCAGCCGCATGGTTGGCTCCCAGCCGTCAGGTTGGTACTTTCCCTAGTCGCACGGTTGGCTCCCAACGGTCCGGTTGGTACTTTCCCTAGCCGCACGGTTGGTTCCCAACCGTCCGGTTGGTACGGTTGGTACTTTCCCTAGCTGCACGGTTGGCTCCCAACCGTCCGGTTGGTACTTTCCCTAGCCGCACGGTTGGCTCCCAACCATACGGTTGGTACTTTCCCTAGCCGCACGGTTGGCTCCCAACCGTCCGATTGGTACTTTCCCTAGCCGCAAGGTTGGCTCCCAACCGTCCGGTTGGTACATTCCCTAACCGCACGGTTGGCTCCCAATAGTCCCGTTGGTACTTTCCCTAGCCGCACGGTTGGCTCCCAGCCGTCCGGTTGGTACTTTCCCTAGCCGCACGGTTGGCTCCCAGCCGTCCGGTTGGGACTTTCCCTAGCCGCACGGTTGGCTCCCAGCCGCCCGGTTGGTACTTTCCCTAACCGCAAGGTTGGCACCCAGCCGTCCAGTTGGTACTTTCCCTAGCCGCACGGTTGGCTCCCAGCCGTCCGGTTGGTACTTTCCCTAGCCGCACGGTTGGCTCCCAGCCGTCCGGTTGGTACTTTCCCTAGCCGAAAGGTTGGCACCCAGCCGTCCAGTTGGTACTTTCCCATGCCGCACGGTTGGCTCCCAGCCGTCCGGTTGGTACTTTCCCTAGCCGCACGGTTGGCTCCCAGCCGTCCGGTTGGTACTTTCCCTAACCGCCGGTTGGTACTTTCCCTAACCGCAAGGTTGGCACCCAGCCGTCCGGTTGGTACTTTCCCTAGCCGCATGGTTGGCTCCCAGCCGTCCGGTTGGTACTTTCCCTAGCCGCACGGTTGGTTCCCAACCGTCCGGTTGGTACGATTGGTACTTTCCCTGGCCGCACGGATGGCTCCCAACCGTCCGGTTAGTACTTTCCCTGGCCGCCCGGTTGTCTCCCAACCGTCCGGTTGGTACTTTCCAGGCCGCACGGTTGGCTCCCAGCCGTACGGTAGGTACTTTCCCTAGCCGCACGGTTGGCTCCCAGCCGTCCGGTTGGTAGTTTCCCTAGTCGTCCGGTTGGTACTTTCCCTAGCCGCACGGTTGGCTCCCAGCCGTCCGGTTGGGACTTTCCCTAGCCGCACGGTTGGCTCCCAGCCGTCCGGCTGGGGCTTTCCTTAGCCGCACGGTTGGCTCCCAGCCGTCCGGTTGGTACTTTCCCTAGCCGCAAGGTTGGCACCCAGCCGTCCGGTTGATACTTTCCCTAGCCGCACGGTTGGCTCCCAGCCGTCCGGTTGGTACTCTCCCTAGCCGCACGGTTGGTTCCCAACTGTCCGGTTGGTACGGTTGGTACTTTCCCTGGCTGCACGGTTGGCTCCCAACCGTCCGGTTGGTACTTTCCCTGGCCGCACGGTTGGCTCCCAGCCGTACGGTTGGTACTTTCCCTGGCCGCACGGTTGGCTCCCAACCGTCCGGTTGGTACTTTCCTGGCCGCACGGTTGGCTCCCAGCCGTACGGTAGGTACTTTCCCTAGCCGCACGGTTGGCTCCCAGCCGTCCGGTTGGTTGTTTCCCTAGCCGTCCGGTTGGTACTTTCCCTAGCCGCACGGTTGGCTCCCAACCTTCCGGTTGGTACTTTCCCCAGCCGCACGGTTGGCTCCTAACCGTACGGTTGGTACTTTCCCTAGAAGGACGGTTGGCTCCCAACCGTCCGGTTGGTACTTTCCCTAGCTGCACGGTTGGCTCCCAACCGAACGGTTGGCACCTAGTCGCATGCCCTAGCCGCACGCCCCCAAACCGTACGGTTTGTACTTTCCCTAGCCACTTTCCCTAGCCGCACGGTTGGCTCCCAACCGTACGGTTGGCACCTAGTCGCATGCCCTAGCCGCACGCCCCCCAACCGCACGGTTGGCTCCCAACCGTCCGGTTGGTACTTTCCCTAGCCGCACGGTTGGCTCCCAGCCGCACGGTCGGTAGTTTCCCTTGCCGTCCGGTTGGTACTTTACCTAGCCGCACGGTTGCCTCCCAACCGTACGGTTGGTACTTTCCCTAGCCGCACAGTTAGCTCCCAACCGTCCGGTTGGTACTTTCCCTAGCCGAATAGCTGGCACCTACTCGCATGCCCTTACCGCACGTCCCCCAACCGCACGGTTGTCTCCCAACCGTACGGTTGGTACTTTCCCTAGCCACTTTCACAAGCCGCACGGTTGGCTCCCAACCGTACGGTTGGCACCTAGTCGCATGCCCCCCAACCGTCCGGTTGGTACTTTCCCTAGCCGCACGGTTGGCTCCCAGCCGTACGGTTGGTACTTTCCCTAGCCGCACGGTTGGCTCCCAGCCGTCCGGTTGGAACTTTCCCTAGCCGCACGGTTGGCTCCCATCCGTCCGGTTGGTACTTTCCCTAGCCGCACGTTTGGCTCCCAGCCGTCCGGTTGGTACTTTCCCTAGCCGCACGGTTGGCTCCCAGCCGTCCGGTTGGTACTTTCCCAAGCCGCACGGTTGGTTCCCAGCTGTCTGGTTTGAACGGCTGGTACTTTCCCTAGCCGCACGGTTGGCTCCCAACAGTCCGGCTGGTACTTTTCCAAGCCGCACGGTTGGCTCAAAACAGTCCGGCTGGTACTTTCCCTAGCCGCACGGTTGGCTCACAACCGTCCGGTTGGTACTTTCCCTAGCCGCACGGTTGGATCCCAACCGTACGGTTGGTACCCGCACGGTTGGCTCCCAACCGTCCGGTTGGTACTTTCCCTAGCCGTACGGTTGGCTCCCAACCGTCCGGTTGGTACTTTCTCCAGCCGTGCGGTTGGTACTTTCCCTAGCCGCACGGTTAGCTCCCAGCTGTCCGGTTGGTAGTTTCCCTAGCCGCACGGTTGGCTCGCAATCGTCCGGTTGGTACTTTCCCTAGCCGCACGGTTTGCTCCCACCCGTCCGGTTGGTACTTTCCCTAGCCGTACGGTTGGCTCCCAACCGTCCGGTTGGTACTTTCCCTAGCCGCACGGTTGGCTCCCAACCATCCGGTTGGTACTTTCCCTAGCCGTCCGGTTGGTACTTTCCCTAGCCGCACGGTTGGCTCCCAACCGTCCGGTTGGTACTTTCCCTAGCCGCAGGGTTGGCTCCCAACCGTCCGGTTGGTACTTTCCCTAGCCGCACGATTGGCTCCCTGCCGTCCGGTTTGTAGTTTCCCTAGCCGCACGGTTGGCTCCCAGCCGTCCGGTTGGTACTTTCCCTAGCCGCACGGTTGGTTCCCAACCGTCCGGTTGGTACTTTCCCTAGCCGCACAGTAGGCTCCCAACCGTCTGGTTGGTAGTTTTCCTAGCCGCACGGTTGGCACCTAGTCGCATGCCCTAGCCGCACGCCACCCAACCGTACGGTTGGTACTTTCCCCAGCCACTTTCCCTAGCCGAACGATTGGCACCTAGTCGCATGCCCTAGCCGCACGCCCCCGACCGTACGGTTGGTACTTTCCCTAGCCACTTTCCCTTGCCGCACGGTTGGCACCTAGTCGCATGCCCTAGCCGCACGCCCCCCAACCGCACGGTTGGCTCCCAACCGACCGGTTGGTACTTTCCCTAGCCGCACGGTTGGCTCCCAAGCGTCCGGTTGGTACTTTCCCTTGCCGTCCGGTTGGTACATTCCCTAGCCGCACGGTTGGCTCCTAACCGTCCAGTTGGTACTTTCCCTAGCCGCACGGTTGGCTCCCAACCGTCTGGTTTGTTCTTTTTCTAGCCGCACGGTTGGCTTCCAAACGTCCGGTTGGTACTTTCCCTAGCCGCACGGTTGGCTCCCAACCGTCCGGTTGGTACTTTCCCTTGCCGCACGGTTGGCTCCCAGCCGTCCGGTTGGTACTTTCCCTAGCCGCAAGGTTGGCTCCCAGCCGTCCGGTTGGTACTTTCCCTTGCCGTCCGGTTGGTACTTTCCCTAGCCGCACGGATGGCTCCCAAACTTTCCCTAGCCGTACGGTTGCCTCCCAACCGTCCGGTTTGTTCTTTTCCTAGCCGCACGGTTGGCTCCCAAACGTCCGGTTGGTACTTTCCCTAGCCACTTTCCCTAGCCGCACGGTTGGCACCTAGTCGCATGCCCTAGCCGCACGCCCCCCGACCGTACGGTTGGTACATTCCCTAGCCACTTTCCCTAGCCGGACGGTTGGCACCTAGTCGCATGCCCTAGCCGCACGCCCCCCAACCGCACGGTTGGCTCCCAACCGTCCGGTTGGTACTTTCCCTAGCCGCACGGTTGGCTCCCAACCGTCCGGTTGGTACTTTCCCGTGCCGTTCGGTTGGTACATTCCCTAGCCGCACGGTTGGCTCCTAACCGTCCAGTTGGTACTTTTCCTAGCCGCACGGTTGGCTCCCAACCGTCCGGTTTGTTCTTTTTCTAGCCGCACGGTTGGCTCCCAAACGTCCGGTTGGTACTTTCCCTAGCCGCACGGTTGGCTCCCAACCGTCCGGTTGGTACTTTCCCTTGCCGCACGGTTGGCTCCCAGCCGTCCGGTTGGTACTTTCCCTAGCCGCACGGTTGGCTCCCAGCCGTCCGGTTGGTACTTTCCCTTGCCGTCCGGTTGGTACTTTCCCAAGCCGCACGGTTGGCTCCCAAACTTTCCCTAGCCGCACGGTTGGCTCCCAACCGTCCGGTTTGTTCTTTTCCTAGCCGCACGGTTGGCTCCCAAACGTCCAGTTGGTACTTTCCCTAGCCGCACGGTTGGCTCCCAACTGTCCGGTTGCTACGGTTAGTACTTTCCCGAGCCGCACGGTTGGCTCCCAGCCGTCCGGTTGGTACTTTCCCTAGCCGCACGGTTGGCTCCCAACCGTTCGGTTGGTACTTTCCCTAGCCGCACGGTTGGTACTTTCCTTAGCCGCACGGTTGGCTCCCAACCGTCCGGTTGGTACTTTCCCTAGCCGCACGGTTGGCTCCCAGCCGTCCGGTGTGTACTTTCCTTAGCCGTCCGGTTGGTACTTTCCCTAGCCGCACGGTTTGTTCCCCGCCGTCCGGTTGGTAGTTTCCCTAGCCGCACGGTTGGCTCCCAGCCGTCCGGTTGGTACTTTCCCTAGCCGCACGGTTGGCTCCCAGCCGTCCGGTTGGTACTTTCCCTAGCCGCACGGTTGGCTCTCCGCCGTCCGGTTGGTACTTTCCTTAGCCGCATGGTTGCTACTTTCCCTTGCTGCACGGTTGGCTCCCAGCCGTCCGGTTGGTACGTTCCCTAGCTGCACGGTTGGCTCCCAACCGTCCGGTTGGTACCTTCCCTAGCCGCACAGTTGGCTCCCAGCCGTCCGGTTGGTACCTTCCCTAGCCGTCCGGTTGGTAATTTTCCTAGCCGCACAGTTGGTACTTTCCCTATCCGCACGGTTGGCTCCCAACCGTCCGGTAGGTACATTCCCTAACCGCACGGTTAGCTCCCAGCCGTCCGGTTGGTACTTTCCCTAGCCGCACGGTTGGTTCACAGCCGTCCGGCTGGTAGTTTCCCTAGCCGCATGGTTGGCTCCCAACCGTCCGGTTGGTACTTTCCCTAGCCGTCCGGTTGGTAGTTTCCCTAGCCGCACGGTTGGCTCCCAACCATCCGGTTGGTACTTCCCCTAGCCGCACGGTTGGCTCCCAACCGTCCGGTTGGTACTTTCCCTAGCCGCATGGTTGGCTCCGAACCGTACGGTTGGCACCTAGTCGCATGGCCTAGCCGCACGCCCCCCAACCGTACGGTTGGTACTTTCCCTAGCCACTTTCCCTAGCTGCACGCTTGGCTCCCAACCGTACGGTTGGCACCTAGTCGCATGCCCTAGCCGCACGCCCCCCAACCGCACGGTTGGCTCCCAACCGTCCGGTTGGTACTTTCCCTAGCCGCACGGTTGGCTCCCAACCGTACGTTTGGCACCTAGCCGCACGCCCTGCGGCTACCCCTTGCGGTTGGCCTCTTTTGGAGCGTTTTTGGCGAGATTTTTGCTATAAATAGGACCCCTGGGCTCCTATTTGAAGACATCAACACTCAATAGTGTTTTTAGTGGGTAGAAACTCTGTCAAAATTATTAGAGAATCATTTTAGAGAAATTCTGAGAGAGAGTTTTAGAGAGAGAACCTCTAGAGAGAGAAAGTCCTAGAGAGAGAAAGGAGCAATCAAGGCAAGGTTCTTATTTCTTCTTCAAGCACATCAGGTACGTCTTTCTGCCACTCTACTAATTTCAATACTGCATTTAAATATTGTTTTTAATTCAGAAAATTAGATAACTTGTAAAGAAGTTCATTGCTTTCAAAATAAATCCTTTCTAAATTTTACAAGAAAACTAAAAATCCGATTTGACACATTTTCAAAACAAACAAAAATACAAAAACAGTTTCCAAAAGAAAGGAACTACGAGACTCTGATTTCATTCTACGAATGAATACGTAGGCGCTCGCAAAGCTCGAGTCTGATTTCAAAATATTGTTTTAAACTAAATTTATTCGGAAAAGACTATTCTGAAAACTATTCAAACTACTTGCAAGATACCTAAAATAGGAATCAGATACATGATCCATTAAGAGACCGAAAGGGTGAATTGGGTGCCTAACACCTTCCCAATTCGTAACGTAGTTCCCGAACCCTAGCAAAGTAAATTTTCAATATAAATCTCTGGTTTTAAACGTATGAAAGATAGTTCATTTTCGAATTATCCTTCGCACGATCTTTTGTTTGTTTTCTAGTAAAACAAACTGGCGACTCTATAAAATACGTTTTCAAATAAAACCGAGAACGAGGACTCTTTTCTTCTTCTCGGGTCGCGAGTCTGGATTCTCACAGGTCCACATGTGTTCATGTGACAGTCAAAGATTATTTATTTATTTGGGAAGAAATACTTATTTTTAGTACCACCACACACCTTATTTAATATGTGTAAAAGAATTGATCTTTTTACAAATTAATTGTTAACCTATGCTCTTACATAACACTGTTTTCTATATTTTTATCTGTATATTTTGACAGTTAAGATCCCCTAACTTTTTATTTGTTACAATAATGCCACAAACGACCTTAAAGAGAAAGATTTTTTTGCAACTTCCAGATGAAGTTGAATTATCTGTTCCATTTCCATTTATTCTCAGACGGTACATTTAATTTTAAATATTGGAATATGATTAAAAAAAGCACGACTATTTTTTATGGGGGCTAGAAATATAAAAATTGATTATGTGAGTTATTCTATTACTTTTTTGGTTTTCCATGAAATTAATTTTTTACGACTACTGTAAATAAGAAATATTTTGCATGATGCTAAACATATTCCTACCTCATAAAAAGTAGTTATTTCTTTCAAATGTATATTTATAATATACAACAATTGTTAATTTCACCTCATTTAGATACAAAAAAAAAACACAACATTTAATTTGTGAAGAAATTTCCACCAGTCTCAATCTAGAACAATAGGGACAGTCAATCATAGTAATGCAGTTGTGCAAGTTGGACAACTTATATGGGGACGAAATCACGTGGTTTAGCTTGCTTGGAAATTTCTTTACCATGCAAAAGCACATTTAATAGGCGTTTCAATTAGTTTTCCCTATTTAATGTGAAATGGGGTGTAATACCCCGTATTTTAATTTGTTTTAAATTGAATTATATTAGCTTATTTATACTCATGTGGGTGATCGTTAGGTGATTCGGGTGGTTCGAATGGATTTTGGTTTGCAAATAAGAAGTTTTGGTCTTTCGCGATATGTTGTTTCTAGCTATCTTTGGGCTATCGTAATTTCTTTTCTATTTATCAGAATGAGATTCCGTTTGTGGTGGTATCTAGTATTTATGTCATTCTACAACTTTCGTGTTTTGGCCGAAGTCCAATTCGCACTCCTCGTTGACTAAAACAGGGCCCGAAGTTGGCCCATCGCTAAATTCTGGTCTTTCGGTAGCGCTTTGGCAGAGCGCTGTCTTCGGTGAATTTCTGGGAACGATTGGTCCATAATTTGGAAAAACTTCCAACTAGGAAGTTGTAGATCTTTGAAATACCTTTCCGTGGACATAAAGAACGCATCAATCGGAGTTCCGAACGAAAAGTTATGGCCAAAACAAAAACAGTGCATCAGAGCACCAAAAAATTACACGCGGACCGGTATGGGCTTTTTGAATACCGGTCCGGCAGCGGGCCAATGTCGGTTTTGAGCGTTTTTAAGTGTTCTCTTGACCCCTTTTGCCCCAAACTTCGACCAAAACAAACCCACAAGTCTCTAGAGAGTTCTAGAGAGAGGGAGAGAGGTTCCTAAGCAAATTTTATCTATTTTTCACTCATGATCCAAGATTAAAACTCTAAATCACTTGAATTTCTTCTCCCTTGCTACTATTCATCGTCTTCTTCGTGCAGATTGCTTGGGGGAGAGCCGCAATCTTCATCCTTTCTTCTTCTTATTCGCTCATAAGTCAAGGCAGGGGTTTATATCTTCTCAAAACTCGATACCATGGTTTAAAAATTGTGATAATCATTCCAATTGGGTTATATTTGACTTGAATATTACAATATGGGTATTGAACCTATGCTTCATGGTTTATATAGCTTTAAAGGTCATGATGCGATGACAAATATGCCATACACACTTGGAACTAGGTGATACTTGAAATCATATGACATATTCCATGTTGGTATAGCTACTATATGTTGATAAAAATAATGGGAGTATTATTAAAAGCATACACCATGGAATATTAATTGAGGTTTTTCATTCAAGTATGTATGGTAACAATTGTTCCAGTGTTCCTTTCATTTGCATATATGTATGTTTCATGACTCATAGAGATTTAAATACAAGATTTGAGGTGATAGATGCCACTTACACTTGATATTCTTGTGTTGTTAAACCCAATGAAGAATCCCATGGGTGCTTGACTATTATGAGTTGATGGAAATGAATTGTTATTGATTTGTACACACCATGGGTTAAAGGCTTAGACTTATTGAAGTGTATGTGGTATATAGATTACTTCAAATGCTTGTTAAATGGCACGAACACATGTATTGAAGCAAAATATGCCAATTATATCTGGTGTAGTGTGTTAATTGAACTATACGAGATATCCCTTGGATGTATGGATGTCATTTATGATAAAATGAAATTGTTAATGTTTTATACACATCAAGGGATATCTAACGAGACTTGTTAAAGGGTATATGGCATAGATTGCTTCATATGTTTGCTAAATAGCATGCTATGCATATTATGCATCACGTTTGTGTCAACTGAAATCTTGGAGATCCTTCGACAAGCTCGGATCATTCTTATGGCCTATCGTATAGGCGTATATCTCTTATCAGTATGCCGGGAGCTTCCTATGATTATTGTATCGTTCTGGATGTGACATGATCCTGATGTGGATCCAGATAGGATTCTGTTCTGGACGCGATATGATCCTGGTATGGATTTGGATATGATTCTATTGTGGCCCTTCGATTGTGAAGGGATGATGTATTGATCTGTGCCTACCGGGATGGAAAATAAGTAGGGCCTGGTGCCCTTGGGTTGAAAATCCCTAAACCTCCGGAGGGCAGCAACGCGTCGGCTGTCTAGAGCCAGTGGTGTGTAGCCCGGAAATCTAGACAACGGTAAGGCACTGATGATTCTGTGGTAATGTTACTATTGGTGGACGGGTGGTCCAAATTGATTATGATCAATTGATATACTCTGGGGCCAATGGGCCAATTTATGATTACTGACGGATGATTCTATCGGGCGGTCAGGCCCTTGCTAAAGTTTGGCTTGATGTTGATATATATATATATTCTGGTTATATGACAAAATGGGTTGACACAAGGGAGGTAACCTGCATATGCATAAGCATGCATTATCATGAACTAGTCATATTTTGTGATATGTAGTGATATGTTACAAATAATGATGGGGTTATATGCTAAAAAGGTTAATTTGGTTTACGGTAATATATCAAGGAATGTTTTCAAAATTTTCCTTTTATCCCCCCCTACTGAGCTGCGAGCTCACCCCGTGTTTTATTTAAAATTTCAGGCACTCAGGGGGCGTACGATGGCATAAGGACTATGGGTTCGGGAACGAAATAGATGGCTCTAATACAGATTCACTTTTTGTGATATATATTATCTCGGGAAGCCACGGCTAGCCCTTAGTGTTATGCAATGTCTTGCATTTGCTAAGTCTGGTTTTATATATTGGTTACATGTATGCATGATTATATACAGTACTATCTTCTTCTATCTTGCTTAATGACATATGTGATAGTTACTGTTTCAATTTATTCATGTATTTATATGTATACCCATTTTAGCCAATCTAAGATGGGTTATTAGCACTCCAGGTCTTAATTACGGGTGTTGTCCCATAGATTAAGGTGGGGGTGTTACATGGGGATTGCCTGAAGAATAAAAAACTCTTGAAGTGTTTTTTTTTAAACTGGAGAATAGAAGGATAGTAATCATGGCACCTACAAATCTTGTTGTGCTAGTACTATAATTCTATGATTTTCAAAGTTTGTGCAAATAATAACCACCTAATAATGTCATTGGCAATTTCGAGAATATGAAGCATTAGCTAGCACCTGGTCTCGTTTGTCGAGCCCCTCTTTGAATTTGTATTGGCCCACATGTGTTCATGTGACGGTCAAGATTATTTATTTATTTGGGAAGAGCTATTTATTTTGTGTACCACTACACGCCCTATTTAATATGTATAAAAGAATTGATATCTTTATAAATGAGTTGTTAACATATGCTCCAACGGAACACAATTTTCTATATTTTTATATGTATATTACGACATTTACGATCCCCTAACTTTTTATTCGTTACAATAATGCTACAGAAAAACCTAAAGAGAAAGAGGTTATGCAACTTGCAGATGAAGTTGAAATATTTGTTCCATTTGAATATATTTTCTAATGGTACATTTAATTTTAAATATTGGAATATGATTAAAAAAAGCACGACTAATTTTGACGAGTGTTAGAAAATCTGAAAACTGTTTCGGTTAGATGTTCTATTACTTTTTTGGTTTTCCTTGAAATCCAATTTTTAGGACTACTATAAATAGGAAATATTTTGCATGATGCTAAACATATTCCCACCTCTAATAAAGTAGTTATTTCTTTCATACATATATTTATAATATACAACAATTCTTAATTTGATCTCATTTAGAAAAAAATAAAATAAACACAACATTTAATTTGTGAAGGAATTTCCACAAGTCGCAATATAGAAAAATAGGGACAGTCGATCATAGTAATGCAGTTGTACAAGTTGGAAAACTTATATGGGGACGAAATCACGTGGTTTAGCTAGCTTGGAAATTTCTTTACCATGCAAAAACACATTTAATAAGCGTTTCAATTAGTTTTCCCTATTTAATGTGAAATGGGGATAGCATGAAGAATAAAAAACTCTTGAAGTGTTTTCTTTTAAACTGCAGAATAGAAGGATACTCATCATGGCACCTACAAATCTTGTTGTGCTAGTACTATAATTCCATGATTTTAAAAGTTTGAGTAAATAATAACCACCTAATAATGTCATTGGCAATTTCTAGAATATGAAGCATTAGTACATGGTCACGTTTGTCGAGCCCCTCTTTGAATTTGTATTGGTCCACATGTGTTCATGTGACGGTCAAGATTATTTATTTATTTAGGAAGAGATATTTATTTTGTGTACCACCACACGCCCTATTTAATATGTATAAAAGAATTGATATCTTTATAAATGAGTTGTTAACATATGCTCCAACGGAACACTATTTTCTATATTTTTATATGTATATTACAACATTTACGATCCCCTAACTTTTTATTCATTACAATAATGCTACACAAAAACCTAAAGAGAAAGAGGTTATGCAACTTGCAGATGAAGTTGAAATATTTGTTCCATTTGAATTTATTTTCTAATGGTACATTTAATTTTAAATATTGGAATATGATTAAAAAAAGCACGACTAATTTTGACGAGTGTTAGAAAATCTGAAAACTGTTTCGGTTAGATGTTCTATTACTTTTTTGGTTTTCCTTGAAATTCAATTTTTAGGACTACTATAAATAGGAAATATTTTGCATGATGCTAAACATATTCCCACCTCTAATAAAGTAGTTATTTCTTTCATACATATATTTATAATATACAACAATTCTTAATTTGATCTCATTTAGAAAAAAAAAAAAAACACAACATTTAATTTGTGAAGGAATTCCACAAGTCGCAATCTAGAAAAATAGGGACAGTCGATCATAGTAATGCAGTTGTACAAGTTGGAAAACTTATATGGGGACGAAATCACGTGGTTTAGCTTGCTTGGAAATTTCTTTACCATGCAAAAGCACATTTAATAAGCGTTTCAATTAGTTTTCCCTATTTAATGTGAAACGGGGATAGCATGAAGAATAAAAAACTCTTGAAGTGTTTTTTTTTAAACTGCAGAATAGAAGGATACTCATCATGGCACCTACAAATCTTGTTGTGCTAGTACTATAATTCCATGATTTTAAAAGTTTGTGTAAATAATAACCACCTAATAATGTCATTGGCAATTTCTAGAATATGAAGCATTAGTACTTGGTCTCATTTGTCGAGCCCCTCTTTGAATTTGTAGTGGCCCACATGTGTTCATGTGACGGTCAAGATTATTTATTTATTTAGGAAGAGATATTTATTTTGTGTACCACCACACGCCCTATTTAATATGTATAAAAGAATTGATATCTTTATAAATGAGTTGTTAACATATGCTCCAACGGAACACTATTTTCTATATTTTTATATGTATATTACGACATTTACGATCCCCTAACTTTTTATTCGTTACAATAATGCTACACAAAAACCTAAAGAGAAAGAGGTTATGCAACTTGCAGATGAAGTTGAAATATTTGTTCCATTTGAATTTATTTTCTAATGGTACATTTAATTTTAAATATTGGAATATGATTAAAAAAAGCTCGACTAATTTTGACGAGTGTTAGAAAATCTGAAAACTGTTTCGGTTAGATGTTCTATTACTTTTTTGGTTTTCTTTGAAATTCAATTTTTTGGACTACTTGTGAGAATCCGCAAATGCGACCCCAAGGTCTCGTCCCCGTTCGTTGGGCGTCCTGAAACGTCGGAAAGGATCCCGTCGTTCCATTTGCTTGGAGTTTGTTTTGATAATTCATATCGGGTGTCCCTACGTCTATTCTAGATGCAAAAGGGTTCGTTCAGAGTCGCCAGTACGTTTTATGAGAAAACGGACAAAAAGGGTTGTGTAAGGGGAAAGGCTACAGATAAGCCTTTCTTTACACGTTTGTCTGCGAAACCAGGATTCTATAGGGTTCGGGAACTATATTACGGTTTGGGAAGGTGTTAAGCACCCATTCCGCCCTTTCGGTCTCTAGTGGACTTATATGTTTATTTTATGTTGAAAAACTTGGATGCTTTTACTGACAGGCTACTACTTTTCAAATGAAAACCCTAATTTCTGGGAAAAACGGGAAAGGGATAGAAACCTTTGTGTTCCGAGATCCGGTGTTTTTATTATTGAAAGATGTAAATACAAATGACAAAAACCTTTTATTTTGAAAGAGTATCCCGTATTATTTCCTCAGATAATGACGGTTTTCTCGTGTTTGTGATTACTTTTGTAAAAGTTCGGATCTTATATCGGGACTAATTTAATGTGGAATCAGAACTCTTGAGGAGAGTTTATCAGACACGTCGCAGTCTATAGAGAAGACAGGATATGTTGATTTTAATTCCTAGATAAGTCTTATCAGTCCAGGTTTTGAAAACATAATTTTATCCGGACGATAGTCTACTTATTCTTCTGGTTTTGTAAATGGTTTTATCAGGGTCTTTTATTTTGAAGATGGTAGACTATTTATAACTTGGCAATAAGTTTATTCAAATAAAACATGGACAAAACAACAGAAATAAAACAAGTACACAGACAAACCTGATTTTCCAACGCGTTAGAAACCTAGCACAACCATGTTGCCACCTCGCTTACTAGGACGGGGTTCGAATTCTAAAAGTTTACAATAAAACAAATATGAAAATATTTAATTACTAGAAGAGACTTTATTTACCTTCCCGACGAGAATAATAATAAGAAAGAGAATATAATACGGCAGAGAGATCTCCGGCGATGATAATCTTCTCCTTTTTCAGATATTTTCAAGAATTCGATTCCCGAGACTGGACACGTCGAGTGTCGAGAATATATTCGATAATTCTTCAGAAATAAGACGATAATAGAAAATACTAGACGAAAGATCGGAAAATCAGATCATAAACCCGCAATTCTGCTCTAAAACTGCTATTTTTTGCTCTGATGTTGGTGTCCTTAAACCTTGGGTGCTGCTGGCCTATTTATAGTGCCGAAAAGGTGTATGTCGCGCGACATATTGGTGTATGTCGTGCGACAATCTTGACTGTCGCGCGACATTCTACTTTAATGATGATTCTGACTCATTGCTGAGTCAGAAAGTGGAGTGGTGGGGTGTTTGTCGCGCGACATGTCCTTCAAAAGTGGGATTGTCGTGCGACACACACCAGTATGTCGTGCGACAATCTTGACTGTCGTGCGACATTCTACTTTAATGATGATTCTGACTCATTGCTGAGTCAGAAAGTGGCGTGGTGGGGTGTTTGTCGCGCGACATGTCCCTCAAAAGTGGGATTGTCGTGCGACAATCTTGAATGTCATGCGACATTTCACTTTAAAACATGTTTGTTTGGCCAATAGACGCTTCCGGGGCAGTCTCGGGTGTTCAGGTGGGTCCCGGAGTCCAGAAACAGCAGTTCTCGAAGGTTGTTAGGGTTCTTGCGGGGGTCACGGATCGGGGTGTCTACAGACCCTCTCGACTCAAGCTCCTTGCTAGCAAGGATTTGAGGCGACTGGAAGAGACCATGATCCATGGCTCCCGCATGAACTCTAAAGGAGTGCGTGTATGCAACAGGTGCTCGTGAGTGCCTCCGGGAGAGGGCTTTTGTGTTTAGTTTTGCCTCCGGAGAGGGCTTTTGTTACCTCATTGCCTCTTTCGAGGGCTTTTTGCTCCACGTGCCTCCCCCCGGAAGGACTTTTTGCTCCACGTGCCTCTCTGGGAGGACTTTTTGCTCCACTTGCCTCCCCCCGGAAGGACTTTTTGCTCCACGTGCCTCTCTGGGAGGACTTTTTGCTCCACGTGCCTCCCCCCGGAAGGACTTTTTGCTCCACTTGCCTCCCCCCGAAAGGACTTTTTGCTCCACGTGCCTCCCCTCGGAAGGACTTTTTGCTCCACTTGCCTCCCCCCAGAAGGACTTTTTGCTCCACGTGCCTCTCCTCGAGAGGACTTTTTGCTCCACTTGCCTCCCCCCGGAAGGACTTTTTGCTCCACGTGCCTCTCCTCGAGAGGACTTTTTGCTCCACTTGCCTTCCCCCGGAAGGACTTTTTGCTCCACTTGCCTTCCCCCGGAAGGACTTTTTGCTCCACGTGCCTCTCCTTGAGAGGACTTTTGATCTGTAAAAGAAAGAAAAAGGAAACAAATTGCCTCCGGAGAGGGCTTGTGCCTGCGTTAAGGACTTGATGACCGGTTTGCCTGTAGAAAGGGCTTAGGTGAATGGATTGCCTCCGGGGAGGGCTTGTGCCTGTAGACAGGACTTGTGGATGATGTTTTGCCTGTACAAAGGGCTTATGTGAATGGATTGCCTCCGGAGAGGGCTTCGCCTCAGGTGGGAGGACTACCAGCTGCGCCTCAGGTGGGAGGACTACCATTGCTCCACTGTGCCTCCTCATGAGGGCTTTTGATCTGTAAAAGAAAGAAAAAGAAAATAAATTGCCTCCGGAGAGGGCTTGTGCCTGTGTTAAGGACTTGATGACCGGTTTGCCTGTAGAAAGGGCTTAGGTGAATGGATTGCCACTGGGGAGGGCTTGTGCCTGTAGAAAGGACTTGTGGGTGATGTTTTGCCTGTAGAAAGGGCTTATGTGAATGGATTGCCTCCGGAGAGGGCTTGTGCCTGTAGAAAGGACTTGGCGATCGGTTTGCCTGTAAAAAGGGCTTATGTGAATGGATTGCCTCCGGAGAGGGCTTGTGCCTGTGGAAAGGACTTGGCGATTGGTTTGCCTGTAAAAAGGGCTTATGTGAATGGATTGCCTCCGGAGAGGGCTTGTGCCTATGGAAAGGACTT
The DNA here is from genome assembly GCA_021464415.1 of Lonicera japonica. Classification (NCBI taxonomy): domain Eukaryota; kingdom Viridiplantae; phylum Streptophyta; class Magnoliopsida; order Dipsacales; family Caprifoliaceae; genus Lonicera; species Lonicera japonica. The sequence continues at coordinate 49,092 of JAKCWG010000460.1, read as the reverse complement.
GGCAATTGGTTTGCCTGTAAAAAGGGCTTATGTGAATGGATTGCCTCCGGAGAGGGCTTGTGCCTGTGAATTGCCTCTGGAGAGGGCTTGTGTTGGTGAATTGCCTCCGGAGAGGGCTTGTGTTGGTGAATTGCCTATCTTAGACTGCTAGAGTGAGAGAGAGAAATTTCTGATGAGGGTGGAAAGAGCTGCTCGAGGTTTTACGCTGATGCCTTTCTGAAGTTTTACTCTCATTTTTCTCTTGACTGAAAATACTTTTCTCGGAAAGCAGTTTTTGAATTTTTCTTGCTCTTCACCGAATGATGATTCGAGGTTTTTTCCAAACCATCTCTTCTGTACCGTGCTGAAAAGAAAATTTGTTTGAAAGTTCAATCTCTGATCTCTGTTCTCTTCTTAGTTCTCATTTTCGGTGGGCCCACATCGTTTTCTGTTTTTCGATGTCCTTATTCCTCCCTCTTTTGGGAAAGACTTTTCTTAGCCTTTTCTGTTTTTGACCAGGAGTCTTTTCATCCCTTTGTCGTGATCAGGAGCCTTACTCACCCAAGACGAAGCCCTGAGCCGGTTTTGGCCTAGCTGTCACTCTTGGTGTGGCTCTCCCTGCCACTTTATACAATTATGTTTCTCTCGCTCGCTCTTGGGCGCTCATGCGGGTTCTTTCTCTTTTCTACTCTTTCAATTTTTTATATTCCCGTCTTATCTTGCTATTCTGCTTTGATGGTCTCGGTCCTTTCTGGGAGATCAGAGACTACTTTAACGGTTTATATTTCGTCCTCGCATTTTTGGAGAGATGATTTGGAAGTCCTTCCTCGAGTTCTCATCCTGGGTGTGCGGTTTTTAGCAATTTTTTCGAAAACTGCTTCTCGGAAATCCTCCTGCGTGAGATAAAATGAGACAAAGGTCAAAAAATCAGGGGAAGGGTCAATATGTCGCGCGACATTTCGGTGGCAAGGCCCTTTGTCGCGCGACAATGAGGCTGTTTGTCGCGCGACATTTTGATCCACTATATATACTCCCTACTGAGCTCATTCCACCTCATTCTCTCCTTCCTCTTTCTCTCTCTAGCTCTCTTTCTCTCTCTTTCTTTCTCCTTCCAAGCGCGGAAGCCCTGCCTTTTTCTGACTTTTTCGACTTTCTCTGATTTTCTACTTATATTCAGATGGATCCCGCACAGCCGGATCGACTAGAGGGTGACCAGGAGGAGGTCACCTTTACTGACGCTCAGGGCGTTCTCCGCTGCAGTCCTCATCACGATGATTGGGAGGACCTGGATTGGTATGATGATGATGGGGTGAACCGTGGTCGGGCGGTTATTTATAGAGATATTACCCGGGCTGCTCCGGTCCCGGATGTTCCGTGGCTCTTGATGGAGCATGCTTCTCACGAGATTCGCCGACGATCTCTGGTACGTCTTCTTTTCTTGTATTTATCTGTTCCATTATTTCTGTCATTTCCTGCATGTATTTTAAACAATATTAGTATGCATGTCTGCCTAGAAATAATGTCCGATTTAGTGAAACTCAAACTTTTTACTAGTGATACCCTTTAGGTTTTGGGAATTTACATAAGGTATCCCCATAACTCTATAACTTACATAATTACACCAAAATACCCTCAGGTTTAGAAAAATACATAATTTATCCTTTCAACCCTATATCTCTCATAATTACACCAAAATACCCTCAGGCTTGAAAAATTACATAATTTACCCCTATAACCCTATATCTCTCATAATTACACCAAAATACCCTCAGGTTTGGAAAATTACATAATTTACCCCTATAACCCTATATCTCTCATAATTACACCAAAATACCCTCAGGTTTGGAAAATTACATAATTTACCCTTATAATCCTATATCTCTCATAATTACACCAAAATACCCTCAGGTTTAGAAAATTACATAATTTACCCCTATAACCCTATATCTCTCATAATTACACCAAAATACCCTCAGGTTTAGAAAATTACATAATTTACCCCTATAACCCTATATCTCTCATAATTACACCAAAATACCCTCAGGTTTGGAAAATTACATAATTTACCCCTATAATCCTATAACTCTCATAATTACACCAAAATACCCTCAGGTTTCTTATATCCATATCTCCATTTTGTTTGCAGTGGGTTGGCCGAGGTTGGGGTTATCCCAACACTATATCTTCGGAGTGGTGACGGGCACCGGCCCCTGTCCAGGAGTTGCTCCTTGCGACTCCTTTTGGCTCCCTTCGACGCCCTCCCGGAGCGGGTTTCTAGGGCGACGATTTTGGTGTCGGCACTGGCTTGCCATTGGTGGGATACTACTCATACCTTCCATTGGAGCTGGGGTGAGATGACGATGACCCCCTTGATCTTTTTGCTTTGACCGGGATTTCCTCAGGGGGGTCCCTATTCGGATTGACGTCCCTTTGCGTCTGACGGCGGAGGGCATCGTGGGCGCACTTGGGTGGTTCCCCGAGCGACGGAGTTCGGGTGATACGATTCCTCGGGGTGTCTTAGTTACGCGACTAGCCACAGAGAGAGCTCGACTAGTTGCTTTGGGGGTGCCGATGATCCGTCAGGAGGCGCGTCAGTATGCCCGCGTCCTTCTCCTACTGACACTCCATGACCTATTCGAGGCCCGTGGGGGGGACACGGCCCATCTTTGGTGGTTGCCCTATCTTCGGGACTTCAGCCTCATGTTTGACTATGACTGGGGCGGCTTCATTCTCACAGTCCTATATGATGCCATGGACCAGGTCTCTCGCCATTTAGCCCTGAACCTCAAGGGCTTCTCATTGTTGTGGGAGGTACATACTTTAGTCCTTTTGTCTTTGTTTTGGATCTTCATATATCACCTGTAGATTATTACTAAAATCCTTTATCTTTCCTTTTCAGAGTTGGTTCGTTGCTTATACCCGCCTGGGTCGCGCCCAGGTGGATCTCCTCGTTGAGAACGAGGACCAGTTTCCCTTTCTCCGCCGATTCATTGCGGGGAACTACAGGGCTCCCTACGTATACCGGACTCGGGAGACCGGAGCTGATGCTGTCCACGACCTGTTGGAGGAGCAGGTAAATATTTTAGTTTTCTCCTTTTTCAATACATAATAAAATAGAAAATAAATTACTGAAATAAAATCTTATTCTTCTCTTTCATATTGAGTGGGCCCCTTGGGGCGATCTGGGCCTCCATTTTGGATATGGCCGTTCTCTGACTGCTTCGAGGACCAGGTGGCTTATCAGGGACGAGTACGGCCTTCACTTCTATCTGGGCGAGAGGGTTATTCGCCAGCATTCACCGGCTCAGTGGCCTCGGGTTCCTTTATTTTTGCCAGTTCTGATGAGGCGGACAGGTGAGATTGATTCCGTGACGATACAGGCCCTTGTAGATGGACTCGGCTTCCAGACGTTTACTGAGGAGGGGGACTACGCTGTCTTCGCTGCCCGTTATCTGATGAGGGAGCCGAAGGGGACTCAGGGACGGGTCTTCTATGAGAGGTACCGGGCGTTGGGAGGCGATTCGAACTACATACGAGGGCAGACTCACTTGTCCAGGACGGTCCCTGGTTACTTGCCGCCTATCCTTGATTAGAGGGATAATATTTTGGACTCTGATGATGATGATCCTGATGGCGAGAGGGACGTCCCTGCTGCTGCCGAGGGAGGTGATGGTGGACCTGAGGGTGGCGATGGTGGACCTGAGGGTGGCGAGGGAGGTGCGACAGCGGTTCCCGAGCAACCGTCTCAGAGTTCACCGGGAGAGGGGCAGCCTGCTGAGAGAGGGGGAGGTGATTTTCCCGAGCGTTCCTGGGAGCCTACAGACCTCGGGATTGACTACGAGCAGTTTGGGCGGACTCCTCCTGTTGCTGCTGCTGCTGTTTCTAGTGGGGTCCCGCCTCTGAGGGCGACGGCCGTAGTGGACCCTCCGGGTGTTCGTACTTATGCCACGCTGACTCCCCTTCCGTCTGCTGTCATGGGTCCTCCGGTTAGATCTACAGGTCTTGGTGGCTCGTCTTCTCGTCCTCCTTTGTTCCCGATTTATGAGGAGGGCTGGTCTACTTCTGCTGCTATGCCAGGGAGTTCGCCTGTTCCTCTGATAGATCTGCCGACACTTCCTCGGGACTTCTCCTATGTCGGTGCCGGTCTACGCCGGTATACAGTGCCCGAGTATCCTCTTCCAGAGGATACATTTGACTACTTGGGTCGTCGCCCTGATGATGAGGTACGTGCTTTTCTTCTTTCAATATCTCTTCATATCCATGTTTATTCATTTTGTCGGTACTGATTCTTCTTTCTTTCTTTTTCAGAGGGTGAGCGTGCGTGTAGCGGACCTGAGAGCTTGGCATTCCCAGTACCTCTACAGCTGGAACCTGCTCCAGTACGTTGGTCGGGACCCTACGACTTACATGCGTGACTACCAGACGGCGATCGACATTTCCTTGCGGGCAGATGACCCTCTGTCTCCCTCTCGTGCTCGGACGGAGTCTCGGAGGAGCAGTAGTCGGACTTCTAGGCGATCTCGATCTTCGGTGATTCGCCCTACATCACCAGTCCTGTCGACGGGGCCTTCTCAGGTAGTAGCTCCTTCTACTCAGGGCGTCCCAGAGGTCGATCCTACTCTAGAGGAGGATTCTGGTGATAGCGGGAGTGTGTCCAAACGCTCCCGATTAGATTAGCTTTCCTTCCTGCATTTAGTTAGTCCTGACAAATATGTAGTTTTTATTCTTAGACTTTTTAGACAGGATTTTTGTAGAAAAAACTGTTCTTTTATTGGTTTTATATATAAAAAATCTTCATTTGTGTCTGATGATGCGTATTTATTTATCTAATGATGAAAAATAAATTACGTGGACCGATATAGTAAGAATCATACCTTCGTGATGGGATGCTACTTAAGGTATCTGCAAAAGAACAAAGTGAGCACAAATGCATACAAAAGTGGATCTTTTGGCAAAACCGACTCTTACGTGTAGGAAAAAACTCAAAACAGAGCACACCAAGGGAGTTTGTCGCGCGACATTCCCTCCTGAATATGGGTTTGTCGCGCGACAAACAGGTACAGGAGCCCTCTTTTTTGCTATAAATACACCCATCCTCCTTCCTTCATCCTTTGCCACAATGTCTTCTTATCTCACAAATTCTGATTTTTCTTACGTTGAAGCCCGAGATGCTCTGATATCTTCTGAAAATGGTTTGAACTTTGGTGTATTCAGTCCTTTAGCGAGCTGGCGCCATCGTCCTGTAGATTTCTCCTTTTTGCTTGGCGCTCTGTACTTCTGGAGTCCTGCCGATCATCTTTTCCGTTTCGGATTAGACGAGCTCTGCCCAACTTATGAAGAATTCTCCTGGTTGTTGCGTTCTAATGTTCGTCTCCCAATGGCTATTCCCATAGAAGAAATCGATCCTCGAGATATGTTAATTGCTCTGTTAGCCATTCCTCAAGCGGCCTGTGATGGCTTTATTACCGACGGACTCCTTGACCTCCATAAAATGGTGAGGTTCTTTCATTGCTATGAAGAGAGAGCTTCTTATAGTGCGGGACGCACTGTGGCAGCCTTGATTTGTCTGGTTTCTGATATGCTACTGGTGACGGGCTCTTCCCGTGTTGATCCGACTATTCTGAGTCTGATTTATCATGCTAGGAATGGGGAATCCATAGTGCCCATAGTTCTGGGCGAGACTCTGAATGGTCTAGATGATCTCAAAATGGGAGCTTCACCCTTCTTCAGGGGAAGTCCACGCTTGCTATACATGTGGCTATTGGAGCGTTTTCGATCAATGGGCTTTAATGGGGTTCAGCTTGACAACCCGACATTCTTCTTCCGTCGTCCCCTCTTTGGTGCCTTGACCATGTCCTCCTCTGATTGGACGGTACGGTTTTCAGAGAATTCTAGGGCCATTCGGTGGAACATTCCTTGGTGGAAGCTGAGGGCGATAGCGCTTAGTACCGGGGGGCAACATTACATTCGGCTCCGTGGACTCTGGTTCACTTCTTTTTATCTCCCAGGACGTCTTCTTCGGCAGTTTAACATTCCCCAGGGCATTCCCCTTGGCCTGCACAACTTTTCTTCCGAGTCTAAATACTTGACCCAGCATATTTCTTCATCGATGGAGAGAATATGGCGTGCTCGACTGACTCGTCAGTTCAACCCTGCCTGTTTCGGTATTTCCAGGCCCCTCCGGGCTGACATCATCCGTTCTCTTTGGGGGTCTCTTGAAGGCGAGTTGATCGATGACCCTTTTCAGATGGAGTGGTTTCAGTTTATGGATTCCGAGGCCACAGAAGAAAGCATTGTCTCTGCGTACCAGATTCTGGACGAGGCCCGAATTGACTTGGCTACTGAAGACCCTCCTTGGCCAACCCCTAGAGATTAGGTCTTTCTGTATGATGTATCTCCTTCGTAACTTTCGGTGTTCTGAACCACCTTAATAATAAACAAAGGACTTTTATTGCTACGAGAAATAAATTTCTTCATAATGTTTAAACCGGGCCTGAAGTCACTTCTCAGGTTGCCTACGTTCCCCTTTTGATTTTTCCAAATACATAATTTTGAGTTGGGGCTCAGGTTTACTTAGTTCTTATCATACATGTTACATCTATTGATAGTATTTCTTCAGTCGATCCATGTTGACTGGGTAATGCAGTAACTGTCCGTCCAAATCAGTGAGTATAGCGGCACCCCCTGTATCAATCTCTTTGACGATGTATGGCCCTGTCCACTTTTGACCGAACTTTCCTCTTGGGTCTCTGGCTGGTTCTCGAATTTCTTTCAGCACAATGTCGTTCTCATTGATGCCCCGAGTCTTTACTTTCCGATTAAATGCTCGAGCGATTCTCCTCTGATACCCCTGGTGGTGATATGCGGCTTTCAATCTCTTCTCATCTAACAATGCTAACTCGTCATAACGTGCCTGGACCCATTCCAGCTCATTAACTTGATTTTCTAGCATTACTCTGAGGGAGGGAACCTCTAATTCAACAGGGAGGACTGCTTCCATCCCGTATGTAAGTGAAAATGGGGTTGCCCCGGTAGAGACCCTCTCAGTGGTGCGGTACCCCCACAACGCATATGGTAATTTTTCTGGCCAGTCTCGACAGGTGTCGGTCATCTTGCTCAGGATATTCTTCAGATTCTTGTTGGCGGCCTCAACTGCCCCATTGGTTTGTGGCCTGTATGGCGAAGACCTGTGTCGGGTAATACCGTATTCTTCAATGATTGTATTAGCTTCTCCCTCGAAGTGGGTACCATTGTCCAAGATAATTTCGTGTGGGACCCCATACCGGCAGATAATATTCCTTTTGATGAATCGGACAACTTTCTTGGCATCTAAGGTCTGGTAAGACTCGGCTTCCACCCATTTGGTGAAGTAGTCGATGGCCATTAGTATGAATTCATGGCCGTTGCTGGCTTTGGGTGAAATTTTCCCAATGATGTCTATTCCCCATGTTGCGAAAGGCCAGGGAGCTGTCATGTTGTACAACTTTTTCGGAGGAAGCTTCTGGGATTTAGCATAAATTTGGCACTTATGACAACGGCGTACGTGGTTAACGCAGTCATTTTGCAGGGTAGACCAGAAATAACCTTGTCTGATGATTTTGCGGGCAAGTGTATGGCCGCTCATATGAGGTCCGCAATCGCCCCCATGTATCTGATCCATCATTCTGACTGATTCTTCTTCGGTGAGACATTGGAGATGAGTCCCGTCGTAGTTCCTCTTATACAGCCTTCCGGTACAAAGTATAAACCCGGATGCTAACCTTCTGAGTGTGACCCTCATTTTCTTATCTGTTTGCTTGGGATACTGATGGTTCTTCAGCAAGTTCCAGATGTCGTAAAACCAGGCGGTTGAGTCACCGTCTTTTCCATTCTCTACCTCAAGGGCCATGCAGTGTGCCGGTCCTGATTTCTTTTGTACTGTAAGAGTTATTTCTTCCATCCCCTCCGGGATATCAATCATAGATGCCAAGGTTGCCAGTGCGTCAGCAAAACTGTTCTGTGACCTGGGGACATAGTAAAACTCTGCATGCTCGAACTTTCCTGCGACATCCTCCAGTCGGGTGAGGTAAGGGACTAATTTCTCATCTCTGATCTTCCATTCCTTCAGAACTTGGTGGACCACTAGTGCTGAATCTCCGTATACCTGTATTCTCTATATTCCCCTCTGGAGCGCAATTTCCAACCCGAGTATGCAGGCTTCATATTCGGCCATGTTGTTGGTGCAGAAGAAATCTAGACGATACGATACCGGGGAGTGAGCTTGATCTGGAGAGACCAAAAGGATGCCTATCCCGTTTCCGTTTCAGTTAGCGGCCCTATCGAAATATAATTTCCAGTCTTCATTGATCTCGACATTCATGATAGTTTCATCCGAAAACTCGACTTCTTCTAGCATGTCCCCCAATATCGGATTGTGGGCCAGGTAATTAGCTATAATCTTGCCTTTGACTGCCTTTTGGGTCATGTATGTGATATCGAATTCGGAAAGCATGAATAACCACTTTGCCATACGGTTCGAGAGAGCTGGTTTCTCGAAAAGGTATTTTAGCGGATCAATTCGTGATGCCAGGATGACCGGGAAGACCAGCATATAGTGCCGTAATTTCTGCGTTACCCAGACGAGAGCGGCGCATGACTTCTCTAATGGCGTGTAGTTTATCTTGAATGGGGATAACTTTTTGCTGACGTAGTAGATGGCTTGTTCTTTTCGAGTATCAACTACATGTTGGGCTAGCATAGCTCCTGCAGCTGAATCCATAACAGTTAGGTATAAGATTAGTGGCAGTCCGGCCTGTGGTGGGGCTAATACTGGGGGATTGGAGAGATAGTCCTTGATTTTATCAAAAGCCTCCTGGCACTGATCGTCCCATTCTCCCGGTGAAGATTTCCTCAAGAGTTTGAAGATGGGCTCGCAAGTCTGAGTGAGTTGAGAGATGAACCTACTAATGTACTGCAAATTACCCAAAAATCCTCGGACTTCTTTCTCGGTACGAGGCTTGGGCATTTCTTGAATAGCTCGAACTTTGGTAGGGTCTACCTCGATTCCTTTCTTACTGACAACATAACCCAGGAGTTTTCCCTTGGTCACCCCGAACACATATTTCTGCGGATTGAGTCTTATCTGGTACTGGCGGAGGCGATCGAAAAAAGCCCGTAAAGCTGGTACATGGCCTTCTCTCTCCTTTGACTTGATTATCATGTCGTCCACATACACTTCTACTTCTTTGTGGATCATGTCGTGGAAGATGGCTGTAGCTGCCCTCTGATACGTTGCCCCGGCGTTCTTCAGCCCGAATGGCATAACGGTGTAGCAGTAGGTTCCCCATGGAGTGATGAATGCTGTTTTCTCTTGGTGATCTGGGTGCATCTTGATCTGATTATACCCGGCAAAACCGTCCACAAATGACTTCAAGGCATGGTTAGTAGTATTATCCACTATCAAATCAATGTTGGGCAATGGAAAATCGTCTTTTGGGCAAGCTTTATTGAGATCTCAATAATCCACACACATGCGGACCTTCCCATTTGCCTTTGGAACGGGCACAATGTTGGCTAACCATAAAGGGTACTCGATCACCCGCAAAAACCCTACACTCAATTGTTTCATCACTTCTTCTTTCACTTTCAAGGACCATTCTGGCGTAAGCTTTCTCAACTTTTGCTTGACGGGCCTGAATTCCGGCTTGGTGTGTATCTCGTGCATGACTATCTGGCTGTTCAAACCTGGCATATCAGCATAGGACCAGGCGAAGACATCCACGTACTCATTCAGAGTTTGTGTGAATTCCTCTCTTTCTGCTTCATTTAGACTTGCCCCAATGCGGACTTCTTTCTTTTCCTCTTTTGTTCCAAGGTTAATTATAAGAGTGTCTCCTTCTTCACTTTGTATACGCTGACCCTCCCGTTCAGGGTGTTCATTTAGTCTTTCCAGCTCCATATAAGCAATTACAGAATTAACAGGATAACGCAAAACAGAGTCTTCTTCATTAATAACAGTGCTTACAGGTACAAGTTTGAAAAGTAAATTTAGGAAAGACTCTTCCCTACCCTTTTCCCCACTCTTATCTCTCACCCTTACAATTTCACTCTTTTTCCCCTTTTTTGGTAATCTGGATCAGCGTGTATCAAGTGTACAGGGTCGTCTCTTGGTTCGTCATCTAGAGCCATGATGTCGAAGAGATCTTCGACCAATTCCTCCTCTTCATCTTCCTTGTCTTCAATTCCTTCCTTTGGTCCGATCGTCAATTTAGTAGAGAAGCTGTGCATAACGTTTTCCTTGATATAAAGGTCCTCTTCATAGAAGATTTCCCATCCCGGGAGGCTATCTCCATTGCTGTTTCTCCAAGGCTCCTGAAAGCCGCAAAAGGGGAAGTCTTCTCCTTCCTTGACAAAAAACCCGTTCAGAGAGCTAAAACTCGGATACTGATACCCTCGGCTCCTATTTTCTTGTTCATCTTTTTCGGTGTGCTGGTACCCCAATCCTTCTCTTTCGTACCTCGTTACCGGTTCTAAAGCCTGAAGTAATCCTGATTGTCCTATTCCTAGACTGGCTCCGGGTAAGTATTTCATCATTCTCAGCATCTTTGTGATCTTGGTGCTGAGGCTGGGGATATTATCAGGGGGTAGATACTCGATTCTTTGAGTGGTGAGAGCTTGTACTTGAGGCTCGTAAGAAAAGCCTCCTAGCTGTATGCTCTGACTCCCGATGCCCAATACAGGTAATTCCAGATCTGCCAAGGTCCTTTCAGGATCTCCTTGGACGGTGATTATGTTTCCTTCGAATAGTATCTTTATCTTCTGGTGCAAGGAGGAGGGGAGTGCTCCTATGTCGTGTAGCCATGCTCTTCCCAATAGGAGGTTAAAGCTGGAGGGAATGTCTATGATTTGGAACTCGGCCGGAAAGTTTCCGGGACCGACCATGAGATCAAGCTTCAGAGAACCCAAGACGGCTCGCCTAGTGTTGTCATAGGCTCTAACGGTCACAGCTGACGGCGAAAGTTCTGAGTCTAAGATACCCAGACATTTGGCAGTCTTCAGAGGGCAAACATTTATAGTCGACCCATTGTCGATGAGAACCTGTGGCAAGATTTTTCCTCGGGTCCGGACAGTGATATGGAGGGCCAGACTGTGTTTCTTCCCCAATGGAGATAAGTCTTCATCTGAGAATGACAGACTTCTTTGGACTGTAAGTGACCCAATCATGTGTGGCAGTTGTTCGGGCGTAGAGTCTGGTGATATGACAGCTTTATCTAGAAGTTTGATGAAAGCGGTCCTGTGAGGTTTGGAGGCAACCAGGAGGCCCCAAATGGTGATGTGGGCCTGGGTTTTCTTCAACTGTTCCAATACTCGATCTTGTCCTACTTCCTTAGGAGGTGGTGTTTTCTCGGCATCCATTAGCGGTGGTTGATATACCCTTCCCGAACGGGTAATTTGCTGTATCCAAAGGGATGCTGGGTCTGATCCCTCTGAGACTTCCGGTGATTCTGGTTCTGTCGACCAACTGAAGCCTTTGGGGGAGGTTTCTGTCATACAGATTGTCTCCTTAGGGAGGCCTCGGGGCTTCCATGGCTGTTTCTTCTTGTCTTGGGTCCATCCTATCCCAGTTTTTTCGGGATTGGTCTTGATTGTAAGTGGCTGTGAGATCCCCTGATTGGTTTTTCCTAACCCCTGCCCGGGTAGGAAGTTCATCTTAGCCATCCATTGGTCGATTATCGGATTGAGGCCTGGCGCCACTTGAGCCTTTGCTGGTGGCACAACTGGTGCTCTATAGGCTGGGTCATCTCGGATAAGTCCTACGGGATCAAAGCCTTCTTCATCAGTGGTCAAGGCGTTAATTCCTGCAGGTGGAGCATGGTTCGGAAGGGGGTTGTTGGTAACATTGGGCCCGCCGGGTGCAGGAATGGTTCCAGCTTCAATGAGGTCCTGAATACGGTGACGAAGAGCCAAGCAACGTTCCGTGTCATGGCCTGCTGCTTGATGGTATGCACAGTTCTCATTCATTCTCCAAGTACCGGGAATAGGACTTGGTGGAGGGCGTGGGTTGAGCGGGGTGATCAGTCCGGCCTTTCGGAGTAGTTCCAAGCTTTTGACTAGGGAAGTGGGAAGGGTACAGAAATTCCTTTTTTTCCTGACTTCAGTGCTCGAAGAATCTCCTTGTGTAGGCCAATTCATCGAAGGTGCTTGTTGTGGCTGCTGAAACGGATTTTGTTGATACGGGTATGAGCCTATTTGGTTAACGGTTGGAGTGGCCATCTTTCTCCCTGCGTATAAGGCTTTCTTGGTATCATTCTTGGCTTTCTTAGCCAATTCTTCTTCTACTTGTGACCCCATACTTAACAGGGCCCTGAAATGTGGGAATACGTGCTTTCCCATACAACTTAATACAGCTGGAGTAAAATTCCTCTGTATGATCTCCAATTGTTCTTCTTCATCCGGCCGTTTGGACATTTGGGAGGCCATCTCTCTCCAGCGTGTGACGAAGTCGCTGAAACTTTCTTTCTCGCCTTGCTTGGCCATTTCAAGGTGCTTGCGAGTAATTTCCAAATCTTCATTGGACCCATATTTATTCATGAACTCCTTGACAATATCTCCCCAAGTCTTCGTGTGGTGTCTCTCGAGATTAAAAAAACCATCTCAGGGCGGCCCCCGTGAGAGTCATGTGAAAGGCCTGAGCTAATTCCGGTTCTCCACAACCGGACATTTGCATGGATCTGATGTAGGATTGGAGATGGGTTTTAGGAAGTGTGGTTCCTGTGAACTTGGTGATGGAAGGGAGCTTGAATCCCTGGGGCAATCTTGCTTCTGGGTAGAGGGAAAAAGCATTCATATCTGTAATCTCATCTGCTCCTTTTATTAGAGAAACCCCCCTTTGCAAAACCCTCATCTGCTCTTTCAGTTTCTTCATTTCTTCACCCTCTCTTGACACTTCATCGGGCTGTTCCCGAGCTATAACCGATTCTGCATACACTGCCCGAAGTCGATTGATGTCTGGGTATTCATGAGGAGGGGCTACTGGGGCCGGAGGTGGAATAGGCCTTGCGGGAACTTGTGGCCATGGCTGGTATTGAGGATCAATGCTCAGTTGGGGTTGTGGCCAGATGATGGGTGGCTCTGGTTGCTGATAGGTAGGGCCTGAATCTGGGGCCCACTAATTTGGGTTGTTAGGATCTGCCTGAACGGGACCTGTGGTGATAGGACTCGTTTGGGGTGGATTGGTTCCTTGAACTGGGGGAAGTACTTGCGATGACTGCCCTTGATCTCGATTCGGTGGTAGTCGTTCAAACCCCGGTGGCGCGACCCGCCCGGCTGACAACTCTTCTACTCGAACTCAGGTACTCTGTTGTTCATTCATGAGGTTTGCTAGACTTATGCTGACGGTCCTCAGTAAACGATACATTTCGGCTAAATCTGGCTGTGGTGCAGACGCCTCGGCTAGGCCCTGATCTGTCTCTGGATTCTCGCGTCTATCAGCCATTTCCGGTGTGCTCGGTCTTATTAATCTCTCGGTATGATCTCGACCAGCCCAACCTTCCAGACTGTTGCCGTATGATGACTGTAGATGGAACCATAGGGCGAAGATGAAGGAAGACCATGACGTGACTCGAATTTTGCCAAAAGAACCACGGATAAAGAAAAACAACGAAAACCAAGTTTCGGGTGTTTTTATAAGGACACGTCAACAACAACTTGAGCGAATTCCCGGTGGGAGTTTAGGATAGGCAGCGAAGTGCTCCTTGGGTTATCCTACTCGTCCCGAATTTTGAAAAACTCATTTTTTGATTTTATGAAAATTTGGAATATCTCTCCTCTTGAGTTGCTTTTCATGGGAGATGTACCGGGGAAAGTCACAACGAGTTTAACCTCGATGTAAGTTTCTACGACGGAGGGTGGTCAGCCTCCGGCCGTACTTGCCAATATCTGGGGGAGATATATATGACAAGGCCCTATGTGGTACAAAATCCTCACGGTTGATAAAAAAATACAAGAGTGTTCTATCTTGACTCTTCCTATATACAGCGCAGGTGTAATGCAAGGTGAAGGTTTTCAGGCTCCCTCCTATTTGGCAAGACCTCGCGATATACCCCAGGGGTGGGTACGTGCAAGAATCTTTTGATATACTTCCCGGGTACGTGAGTGTTCTCGTCACTCGATATACCTCGGGGGCGTACTTGGCCAAGGAGAGTGGAAGTAAATGCTTTCGGTTTATGTTGGCCCAAGCGAGCTAACTCCCTACTCACTTATAATACTTCCGAGGGTTCAGGGTAAATTCACACTCGTAGAACCAATGCATGATTTGTGAAAGTGTGTGCAAAACAGGAATTTTCAAAAGATCAATTGCAAATATCTTACCTTCGAGGTGTATTTTGAAAATGCCATTTTTATTTTAAAAAAGATATTTCTTTACAATCATATATAATATAAAGGGGAAATCCTAAACATATGTGTATGTTAATGAATGGACTCTACTGCGCCTCTAGGTCAAGTCAACAATAAAATCCAGGCGCCACGTTAGGGGGAAAATAGGGAAAGCAGTAAAAGCATGCATGTCAACATATTTATAAATAAAAGTCCACATATAAGAGCCTAGTTCTTAATAACTCCCCAGCAGAGTCGCCACTGTGAGAATCCGCAAATGCAACCCCCGGGTCTCGTCCCCGTTCGTTGGGCGTCCTGAAACGTCGGAAAGGATCCCGTCGTTCCATTTGCTTGGAGTTTATTTTGATAATTCATATCGGGTGTCCCTACGTCTATTCTAGATGCAAAAGGGTTCGTTCAGAGTCGCCAGTACGTTTTACGAGAAAACGGACAAAAAGGGTTGTGTAAGGGGAAAGGCTACAGATAAGCCTTTCTTTACACGTTTGTCTGCGAAACCAGGATTCTATAGGGTTCGGGAACTATATTACGGTTTGGGAAGGTGTTAAGCACCCATTCCGCCCTTTCGGTCTTTAGTGGACTTATATGTTTATTTTATGTTGAAAAACTTGGATGCTTTTACTGACAGTCTACTACTTTTCAAATGAAAACCCTAATTTCTGGGAAAAACGGGAAAGGGATAGAAACCTTTGTGTTCCGAGATTCGGTGTTTTTATTATTGAAAGATGTAAATACAAATGACAAAAACCTTTTATTTTGAAAGAGTATCCCGTATTATTTCCTCAGATAATGACGGTTTTCTCGTGTTTGTGATTACTTTTGTAAAAGTTCGGATCTTATATCGGGACTAATTTAATGTGGAATCAGAACTCTTGAGGAGAGTTTATCAGACACGTCGCAGTCTATAGAGAAGACAGGATATGTTGATTTTAATTCCTAGATAAGTCTTATCAGTCCAGGTTTTGAAAACAGAATTTTATCCGGACGATAGTCTACTTATTCTTCTGGTTTTGTAAATGGTTTTATCAGGGTCTTTTATTTTGAAGATGGTAGACTATTTATAACTTGGCAATAAGTTTATTCAAATAAAACATGGACAAAACAACATAAATAAAACAAGTACACAGACAAACCTGATTTTCCAACGCGTTAGAAACCTAGCACAACCATGTTGCCACCTCGCTTACTAGGACGGGGATCGAATTCTAAAAGTTTACAATAAAACAAATATGCAAATATTTAATTACTAGAAGAGACTTTATTTACCTTCCCGACGAGAATAATAATAAGAAAGAGAATATAATACGGCAGAGAGATCTCCGGCGATGATAATCTTCTCCTTTTTCAGATATTTTCGAGAATTCGATTCCCGAGACTGGACACGTCGAGTGTCGAGAATAGATTCGATAATTCTTCAGAAATAAGACGATAATAGAAAATACTAGACGAAAGATCGGAAAATCAGATCATAAACCCGCAATTCTGCTCTAAAACTGCTGTTTTTTGCTCTGATGTTGGTGTTCTTAAACCTTGGGTGCTGCTGGCCTATTTATAGTGCCGAAAAGGTGTATGTCGCGTGACATATTGGTGTATGTCGCGCGACAATCTTGACTGTCGCATGACATTCTACTTTAATGATGATTCTGACTCATTGCTGAGTCAGAAAGTGGAGTGGTGGGGTGTTTGTCGCGCGTCATGTCCCTCAAAAGTGGGATTGTCGTGCGACATATACCAGTATGTCGCGCGACAATCTTGACTGTCGTACGACATTCTACTTTAATGATGACTCTGACTCATTGCTGAGTCAGAAAGTGGCGTGGTGGGGTGTTTGTCGCGCGACATGTCCCTCAAAAGTGGGATTGTCGTGCGACAATCTTGAATGTCGTGCGACATTTCACTTTAAAACATGTTTGTTTGGCCAATAGACGCTTCCGGGGCAGTCTCGGGTGTTCAGGTGGGTCCCGGAGTCCAGAAACAGCAGTCCAGAAACGACTAATTTTGACGAGTGTTAGAAAATCTGAAAACTGTTTCGGTTAGATGTTCTATTACTTTTTTGGTTTTCCTTGAAATTCAATTTTTAGGACTACTATAAATAGGAAATATTTTGCATGATGCTAAACATATTCCCACCTCTAATAAAGTAGTTATTTCTTTCATACATATATTTATAATATACAACAATTCTTAATTTGATCTCATTTAGAAAAAAAAAACACAACATTTAATTTGTGAAGGAATTTCCACAAGTCGCAATCTAGAAAAATAGGGACAGTCAATCATAGTAATGCAGTTGTACAAGTTGGAAAACTTATATGGGGACGAAATCACGTGGTTTAGCTTGCTTGGAAATTTCTTTACCATGCAAAAGCACATTTAATAAGCGTTTCAATTAGTTTTCCCTATTTAATGTGAAATGGGGATTGCATGAAGAATAAAAAACTCTTAAAGTGTTTTTTTTTAAACTGAAGAATAGTAGGATACTCATCATGGCACCTACAAATCTTGTTGTGCTAGTACTATAATTCCATGATTTTAAAAGTTTGTGTAAATAATAACCACCTAATAATGTCATTGGCAATTTCTAGAATATGAAGCATTAGTACTTGGTCTCGTTTGTCGAGCCCCTCTTTGAATTTGTAGTGGCCCACATGTGTTCATGTGACGGTCAAGATTATTTATTTATTTAGGAAGAGATATTTATTTTGTGTACCACCACACGCCCTATTTAATATGTATAAAAGAATTGATATCTTTATAAATGAGTTGTTAACATATGCTCCAACGGAACACTATTTTCTATATTTTTATATGTATATTATGACATTTACGATCCCCTAACTTTTTATTCGTTACAATAATGCTAGACAAAAACCTAAAGAGAAAGAGGTTATGCAACTTGCAGATGAAGTTGAAATATTTGTTCCCTTTGAATTTATTTTCTAATGGTACATTCAATTTTAAATATTGGAATATGATTAAAAAAAGCACGACTAATTTTGACGAGTGTTAGAAAATTTGAAAACTGTTTCGGTTAGATGTTCTATTACTTTTTTGGTTTTCCTTGAAATTCAATTTTTAGGACTACTATAAATAGGAAATATTTTGCATGATGCTAAACATATTCCCACCTCTAATAAAGTAGTTATTTCTTTCATACATATATTTATAATATACAACAATTCTTAATTTGATCTCATATAGAAAAAAAAAACACAACATTTAATTTGTGAAGGAATTTCCACAAGTCGCAATCTAGAAAAATAGGGACAGTCGATCATAGTAATGCAGTTGTACAAGTTGGAAAACTTATATGGGGACGAAATCACGTGGTTTAGCTTGCTTGGAAATTTCTTTACCATGCAAAAGCACATTTAATAAGCGTTTCAATTAGTTTTCCCTATTTAATGTGAAATGGGGATAGCATGAAGAATAAAAAACTCTTGAAGTGTTTTTTTTTGAACTGCAGAATAGAAGGATACTCGTCATGGCACATACAAATCTTGTTGTGCTAGTACTATAATTCCATGATTTTAAAAGTTTGTGTAAATAATAACCACCTAATAATGTCATTGGCAATTTCTAGAATATGAAGCATTAGTACTTGGTCTCGTTTGTCGAGCCTCTCTTTGAATTTGTAGTGGCCCACATGTGTTCATGTGACGGTCAAGATTATTTATTTATTTAGGAAGAGATATTTATTTTGTGTACCACCACACGCCCTATTTAATATGTATAAAAGAATTGATATCTTTATAAATGAGTTGTTAACATATGCTCCAACGGAACACTATTTTCTATATTTTTATATGTATATTATGACATTTACGATCCCCTAACTTTTTATTCGTTACAATAATGCTAGACAAAAACCTAAAGAGAAAGAGGTTATGCAACTTGCAGATGAAGTTGAAATATTTGTTCCCTTTGAATTTATTTTCTAATGGTACATTCAATTTTAAATATTGGAATATGATTAAAAAAGCACGACTAATTTTGACGAGTGTTAGAAAATTTGAAAACTGTTTCGGTTAGATGTTCTATTACTTTTTTGGTTTTCCTTGAAATTCAATTTTTAGGACTACTATAAATAGGAAATATTTTGCATGATGCTAAACATATTCCCACCTCTAATAAAGTAGTTATTTCTTTCATACATATATTTATAATATACAACAATTCTTAATTTGATCTCATATAGAAAAAAAAAACACAACATTTAATTTGTGAAGGAATTTCCACAAGTCGCAATCTAGAAAAATAGGGACAGTCGATCATAGTAATGCAGTTGTACAAGTTGGAAAACTTATATGGGGACGAAATCACGTGGTTTAGCTTGCTTGGAAATTTCTTTACCATGCAAAAGCACATTTAATAAGCGTTTCAATTAGTTTTCCCTATTTAATGTGAAATGGGGATAGCATGAAGAATAAAAAACTCTTGAAGTGTGTTTTTTTTTGAACTGCAGAATAGAAGGATACTCGTCATGGCACTTACAAATCTTGTTGTGCTAGTACTATAATTCCATGATTTTAAAAGTTTGTGTAAATAATAACCACCTAATAATGTCATTGGCAATTTCTAGAATATGAAGCATTAGTACTTGGTCTCGTTTGTCGAGCCTCTCTTTGAATTTGTAGTGGCCCACATGTGTTCATGTGACGGTCAAGATTATTTATTTATTTAGGAAGAGATATTTATTTTGTGTACCACCACACGCCCTATTTAATATGTATAAAAGAATTGATATCTTTATAAATGAGTTGTTAACATATGCTCCAACGGAACACTATTTTCTATATTTTTATATGTATATTATGACATTTACGATCCCCTAACTTTTTATTCGTTACAATAATGCTAGACAAAAACCTAAAGAGAAAGAGGTTATGCAACTTGCAGATGAAGTTGAAATATTTGTTCCCTTTGAATTAATTTTCTAATGGCACATTTAATTTTAAATATTGGAATATGATTAAAAAAAGCACGACTAATTTTGACGAGTGTTAGAAAATCTGAAAACTGTTTCGGTTAGATGTTCTATTACTTTTTTGGTTTTCCTTGAAATCCAATTTTTAGGACTACTATAAATAGGAAATATTTTTCATGATGCTAAACATATTCCCACCTCTAATAAAGTAGTTATTTCTTTCATACATATATTTATAATATACAACAATTCTTAATTTGATCTCATATAGAAAAAAAAAAACACAACATTTAATTTGTGAAGGAATTTCCACAAGTCGCAATCTAGAAAAATAGGGACAGTCGATCATAGTAATGCAGTTGTACAAGTTGGAAAACTTATATGGGGACGAAATCACGTGGTTTAGCTTGCTTGGAAATTTCTTACCATGCAAAAGCACATTTAATAAGCGTTTCAATTAGTTTTCCCTATTTAATGTGAAATGGGGATAGCATGAAAAATAAAAAACTGTTGAAGTGTTTTTTTTTAAACTGCAGAATAGAAGGATACTCATCATGGCACTTACAAATCTTGTTGTGCTAGTACTATAATTCCATGATTTTAAAAGTTTGTGTAAATAATAACCACCTAATAATGTCATTGGCAATTTCCAGAATATGAAGCATTAGTACTTGTTCTCATTTGTCGAGCCCCTCTTTGAATTTGTAGTGGCCCACATGTGTTCATGTGACGGTCAAGATTATTTATTTATTTAGGAAGAGATATTTATTTTGTGTACCACCACACGCCCTATTTAATATGTATAAAAGAATTGATATCTTTATAAATGAGTTGTTAACATATGCTCCAACGGAACACTATTTTCTATATTTTTATATGTATATTATGACATTTACGATCCCCTAACTTTTTATTCGTTACAATAATGCTAGACAAAAACCTAAAGAGAAAGAGGTTATGCAACTTGCAGATGAAGTTGAAATATTTGTTCCCTTTGAATTAATTTTCTAATGGTACATTTAATTTTAAATATTGGAATATGATTAAAAAAAGCACGACTAATTTTGACGAGTGTTAGAAAATTTGAAAACTGTTTCGGTTAGATGTTCTATTACTTTTTTGGTTTTCCTTGAAATTCAATTTTTAGGACTACTATAAATAGGAAATATTTTGCATGATGCTAAACATATTCCCACCTCTAATAAAGTAGTTATTTCTTTCATACATATATTTATAATATACAACAATTCTTAATTTGATCTCATATAGAAAAAAAAAACACAACATTTAATTTGTGAAGGAATTTCCACAAGTCGCAATCTAGAAAAATAGGGACAGTCGATCATAGTAATGCAGTTGTACAAGTTGGAAAACTTATATGGGGACGAAATCACGTGGTTTAGCTTGCTTGGAAATTTCTTTACCATGCAAAAGCACATTTAATAAGCGTTTCAATTAGTTTTCCCTATTTAATGTGAAATGGGGATAGCATGAAGAATAAAAAACTCTTGAAGTGTTTTTTTTTTAACTGCAGAATAGAAGGATACTCGTCATGGCACTTACAAATCTTGTTGTGCTAGTACTATAATTCCATGATTTTAAAAGTTTGTGTAAATAATAACCACCTAATAATGTCATTGGCAATTTCTAGAATATGAAGCATTAGTACTTGGTCTCGTTTGTCGAGCCCCTCTTTGAATTTGTAGTGGCCCACATGTGTTCATGTGACGGTCAAGATTATTTATTTATTTAGGAAGAGATATTTATTTTGTGTACCACCACACGCCCTATTTAATATGTATAAAAGAATTGATATCTTTATAAATGAGTTGTTAACATATGCTCCAACGGAACACTATTTTCTATATTTTTATATGTATATTATGACATTTACGATCCCCTAACTTTTTATTCGTTACAATAATGCTAGACAAAAACCTAAAGAGAAAGAGGTTATGCAACTTGCAGATGAAGTTGAAATATTTGTTCCCTTTGAATTTATTTTCTAATGGTACATTCAATTTTAAATATTGGAATATGATTAAAAAAAGCACGACTAATTTTGACGAGTGTTAGAAAATTTGAAAACTGTTTCGGTTAGATGTTCTATTACTTTTTTGGTTTTCCTTGAAATTCAATTTTTAGGACTACTATAAATAGGAAATATTTTGCATGATGCTAAACATATTCCCACCTCTAATAAAGTAGTTATTTCTTTCATACATATATTTATAATATACAACAATTCTTAATTTGATCTCATATAGAAAAAAAAAACACAACATTTAATTTGTGAAGGAATTTCCACAAGTCGCAATCTAGAAAAATAGGGACAGTCGATCATAGTAATGCAGTTGTACAAGTTGGAAAACTTATATGGGGACGAAATCACGTGGTTTAGCTTGCTTGGAAATTTCTTTACCATGCAAAAGCACATTTAATAAGCGTTTCAATTAGTTTTCCCTATTTAATGTGAAATGGGGATAGCATGAAGAATAAAAAACTCTTGAAGTGTTTTTTTTTGAACTGCAGAATAGAAGGATACTCGTCATGGCACATACAAATCTTGTTGTGCTAGTACTATAATTCCATGATTTTAAAAGTTTGTGTAAATAATAACCACCTAATAATGTCATTGGCAATTTCTAGAATATGAAGCATTAGTACTTGGTCTCGTTTGTCGAGCCTCTCTTTGAATTTGTAGTGGCCCACATGTGTTCATGTGACGGTCAAGATTATTTATTTATTTAGGAAGAGATATTTATTTTGTGTACCACCACACGCCCTATTTAATATGTATAAAAGAATTGATATCTTTATAAATGAGTTGTTAACATATGCTCCAACGGAACACTATTTTCTATATTTTTATATGTATATTATGACATTTACGATCCCCTAACTTTTTATTCGTTACAATAATGCTAGACAAAAACCTAAAGAGAAAGAGGTTATGCAACTTGCAGATGAAGTTGAAATATTTGTTCCCTTTGAATTTATTTTCTAATGGTACATTCAATTTTAAATATTGGAATATGATTAAAAAAAGCACGACTAATTTTGACGAGTGTTAGAAAATTTGAAAACTGTTTCGGTTAGATGTTCTATTACTTTTTTGGTTTTCCTTGAAATTCAATTTTTAGGACTACTATAAATAGGAAATATTTTGCATGATGCTAAACATATTCCCACCTCTAATAAAGTAGTTATTTCTTTCATACATATATTTATAATATACAACAATTCTTAATTTGATCTCATATAGAAAAAAAAAACACAACATTTAATTTGTGAAGGAATTTCCACAAGTCGCAATCTAGAAAAATAGGGACAGTCGATCATAGTAATGCAGTTGTACAAGTTGGAAAACTTATATGGGGACGAAATCACGTGGTTTAGCTTGCTTGGAAATTTCTTTACCATGCAAAAGCACATTTAATAAGCGTTTCAATTAGTTTTCCCTATTTAATGTGAAATGGGGATAGCATGAAGAATAAAAAACTCTTGAAGTGTTTTTTTTTGAACTGCAGAATAGAAGGATACTCGTCATGGCACATACAAATCTTGTTGTGCTAGTACTATAATTCCATGATTTTAAAAGTTTGTGTAAATAATAACCACCTAATAATGTCATTGGCAATTTCTAGAATATGAAGCATTAGTACTTGGTCTCGTTTGTCGAGCCTCTCTTTGAATTTGTAGTGGCCCACATGTGTTCATGTGACGGTCAAGATTATTTATTTATTTAGGAAGAGATATTTATTTTGTGTACCACCACACGCCCTATTTAATATGTATAAAAGAATTGATATCTTTATAAATGAGTTGTTAACATATGCTCCAACGGAACACTATTTTCTATATTTTTATATGTATATTATGACATTTACGATCCCCTAACTTTTTATTCGTTACAATAATGCTAGACAAAAACCTAAAGAGAAAGAGGTTATGCAACTTGCAGATGAAGTTGAAATATTTGTTCCCTTTGAATTTATTTTCTAATGGTACATTCAATTTTAAATATTGGAATATGATTAAAAAAAGCACGACTAATTTTGACGAGTGTTAGAAAATTTGAAAACTGTTTCGGTTAGATGTTCTATTACTTTTTTGGTTTTCCTTGAAATTCAATTTTTAGGACTACTATAAATAGGAAATATTTTGCATGATGCTAAACATATTCCCACCTCTAATAAAGTAGTTATTTCTTTCATACATATATTTATAATATACAACAATTCTTAATTTGATCTCATATAGAAAAAAAAAACACAACATTTAATTTGTGAAGGAATTTCCACAAGTCGCAATCTAGAAAAATAGGGACAGTCGATCATAGTAATGCAGTTGTACAAGTTGGAAAACTTATATGGGGACGAAATCACGTGGTTTAGCTTGCTTGGAAATTTCTTTACCATGCAAAAGCACATTTAATAAGCGTTTCAATTAGTTTTCCCTATTTAATGTGAAATGGGGATAGCATGAAGAATAAAAAACTCTTGAAGTGTTTTTTTTTGAACTGCAGAATAGAAGGATACTCGTCATGGCACTTACAAATCTTGTTGTGCTAGTACTATAATTCCATGATTTTAAAAGTTTGTGTAAATAATAACCACCTAATAATGTCATTGGCAATTTCTAGAATATGAAGCATTAGTACTTGGTCTCGTTTGTCGAGCCTCTCTTTGAATTTGTAGTGGCCCACATGTGTTCATGTGACGGTCAAGATTATTTATTTATTTAGGAAGAGATATTTATTTTGTGTACCACCACACGCCCTATTTAATATGTATAAAAGAATTGATATCTTTATAAATGAGTTGTTAACATATGCTCCAACGGAACACTATTTTCTATATTTTTATATGTATATTATGACATTTACGATCCCCTAACTTTTTATTCGTTACAATAATGCTAGACAAAAACCTAAAGAGAAAGAGGTTATGCAACTTGCAGATGAAGTTGAAATATTTGTTCCCTTTGAATTAATTTTCTAATGGCACATTTAATTTTAAATATTGGAATATGATTAAAAAAAGCACGACTAATTTTGACGAGTGTTAGAAAATCTGAAAACTGTTTCGGTTAGATGTTCTATTACTTTTTTGGTTTTCCTTGAAATCCAATTTTTAGGACTACTATAAATAGGAAATATTTTTCATGATGCTAAACATATTCCCACCTCTAATAAAGTAGTTATTTCTTTCATACATATATTTATAATATACAACAATTCTTAATTTGATCTCATATAGAAAAAAAAAAACACAACATTTAATTTGTGAAGGAATTTCCACAAGTCGCAATCTAGAAAAATAGGGACAGTCGATCATAGTAATGCAGTTGTACAAGTTGGAAAACTTATATGGGGACGAAATCACGTGGTTTAGCTTGCTTGGAAATTTCTTACCATGCAAAAGCACATTTAATAAGCGTTTCAATTAGTTTTCCCTATTTAATGTGAAATGGGGATAGCATGAAAAATAAAAAACTGTTGAAGTGTTTTTTTTTAAACTGCAGAATAGAAGGATACTCATCATGGCACTTACAAATCTTGTTGTGCTAGTACTATAATTCCATGATTTTAAAAGTTTGTGTAAATAATAACCACCTAATAATGTCATTGGCAATTTCCAGAATATGAAGCATTAGTACTTGTTCTCATTTGTCGAGCCCCTCTTTGAATTTGTAGTGGCCCACATGTGTTCATGTGACGGTCAAGATTATTTATTTATTTAGGAAGAGATATTTATTTTGTGTACCACCACACGCCCTATTTAATATGTATAAAAGAATTGATATCTTTATAAATGAGTTGTTAACATATGCTCCAACGGAACACTATTTTCTATATTTTTATATGTATATTATGACATTTACGATCCCCTAACTTTTTATTCGTTACAATAATGCTAGACAAAAACCTAAAGAGAAAGAGGTTATGCAACTTGCAGATGAAGTTGAAATATTTGTTCCCTTTGAATTAATTTTCTAATGGTACATTTAATTTTAAATATTGGAATATGATTAAAAAAAGCACGACTAATTTTGACGAGTGTTAGAAAATTTGAAAACTGTTTCGGTTAGATGTTCTATTACTTTTTTGGTTTTCCTTGAAATTCAATTTTTAGGACTACTATAAATAGGAAATATTTTGCATGATGCTAAACATATTCCCACCTCTAATAAAGTAGTTATTTCTTTCATACATATATTTATAATATACAACAATTCTTAATTTGATCTCATTTAGAAAAAAAAAACACAACATTTAATTTGTGAAGGAATTTCCACAAGTCGCAATCTAGAAAAATAGGGACAGTCGATCATAGTAATGCAGTTGTACAAGTTGGAAAACTTATATGGGGACGAAATCACGTGGTTTAGCTTGCTTGGAAATTTCTTTACCATGCAAAAGCACATTTAATAAGCGTTTCAATTAGTTTTCCCTATTTAATGTGAAATGGGGATAGCATGAAGAATAAAAAACTCTTGAAGTGTTTTTTTTTTGAACTGCAGAATAGAAGGATACTCGTCATGGCACATACAAATCTTGTTGTGCTAGTACTATAATTCCATGATTTTAAAAGTTTGTGTAAATAATAACCACCTAATAATGTCATTGGCAATTTCTAGAATATGAAGCATTAGTACTTGGTCTCGTTTGTCGAGCCTCTCTTTGAATTTGTAGTGGCCCACATGTGTTCATGTGACGGTCAAGATTATTTATTTATTTAGGAAGAGATATTTATTTTGTGTACCACCACACGCCCTATTTAATATGTATAAAAGAATTGATATCTTTATAAATGAGTTGTTAACATATGCTCCAACGGAACACTATTTTCTATATTTTTATATGTATATTATGACATTTACGATCCCCTAACTTTTTATTCGTTACAATAATGCTAGACAAAAACCTAAAGAGAAAGAGGTTATGCAACTTGCAGATGAAGTTGAAATATTTGTTCCCTTTGAATTAATTTTCTAATGGCACATTTAATTTTAAATATTGGAATATGATTAAAAAAAGCACGACTAATTTTGACGAGTGTTAGAAAATCTGAAAACTGTTTCGGTTAGATGTTCTATTACTTTTTTGGTTTTCCTTGAAATCCAATTTTTAGGACTACTATAAATAGGAAATATTTTGCATGATGCTAAACATATTCCCACCTCTAATAAAGTAGTTATTTCTTTCATACATATATTTATAATATACAACAATTCTTAATTTGATCTCATATAGAAAAAAAAAAACACAACATTTAATTTGTGAAGGAATTTCCACAAGTCGCAATCTAGAAAAATAGGGACAGTCGATCATAGTAATGCAGTTGTACAAGTTGGAAAACTTATATGGGGACGAAATCACGTGGTTTAGCTTGCTTGGAAATTTCTTACCATGCAAAAGCACATTTAATAAGCGTTTCAATTAGTTTTCCCTATTTAATGTGAAATGGGGATAGCATGAAAAATAAAAAACTGTTGAAGTGTTTTTTTTTAAACTGCAGAATAGAAGGATACTCATCATGGCACTTACAAATCTTGTTGTGCTAGTACTATAATTCCATGATTTTAAAAGTTTGTGTAAATAATAACCACCTAATAATGTCATTGGCAATTTCCAGAATATGAAGCATTAGTACTTGGTCTCGTTTGTCGAGCCCCTCTTTGAATTTGTAGTGGCCCACATGTGTTCATGTGACGGTCAAGATTATTTATTTATTTAGGAAGAGATATTTATTTTGTGTACCACCACACGCCCTATTTAATATGTATAAAAGAATTGATATCTTTATAAATGAGTTGTTAACATATGCTCCAACGGAACACTATTTTCTATATTTTTATATGTATATTATGACATTTACGATCCCCTAACTTTTTATTCGTTACAATAATGCTAGACAAAAACCTAAAGAGAAAGAGGTTATGCAACTTGCAGATGAAGTTGAAATATTTGTTCCCTTTGAATTAATTTTCTAATGGTACATTTAATTTTAAATATTGGAATATGATTAAAAAAAGCACGACTAATTTTGACGAGTGTTAGAAAATCTGAAAACTGTTTCGGTTAGATGTTCTATTACTTTTTTGGTTTTCTTTGAAATTCTATTTTTAGGACTACTATAAATATGAAATATTTTGCATGATGCTAAACATATTCCCACCTCTAATAAAGTAGTTATTTCTTTCATACATATATTTATAATATACAACAATTCTTAATTTGATCTCATATAGAAAAAAAAAAACACAACATTTAATTTGTAAAGGAATTTCCACAAGTCGCAATCTAGAAAAATAGGGACAGTCGATCATAGTAATGCAGTTGTACAAGTTGGAAAACTTATATGGGGACGAAATCACGTGGTTTAGCTTGCTTGGAAATTTCTTTACCATACAAAAGCACATTTAATAAGCGTTTCAATTAGTTTTCCCTATTTAATGTGAAATGGGGATTGCATGAAGAATAAAAAACTCTTAAAGTGTTTTTTTTTTAAACTGAAGAATAGTAGGATACTCATCATGGCACCTACAAATCTTGTTGTGCTAGTACTATAATTCCATGATTTTAAAAGTTTGTGTAAATAATAACCACCTAATAATGTCATTGGCAATTTCTAGAATATGAAGCATTAGTACTTGGTCTCGTTTGTCGAGCCCCTCTTTGAATTTGTAGTGGCCCACATGTGTTCATGTGACGGTCAAGATTATTTATTTATTTAGGAAGAGATATTTATTTTGTGTACCACCACACGCCCTATTTAATATGTATAAAAGAATTGATATCTTTATAAATGAGTTGTTAACATATGCTCCAACGGAACACTATTTTCTATATTTTTATATGTATATTATGACATTTACGATCCCCTAACTTTTTATTCGTTACAATAATGCTAGACAAAAACCTAAAGAGAAAGAGGTTATGCAACTTGCAGATGAAGTTGAAATATTTGTTCCCTTTGAATTAATTTTCTAATGGCACATTTAATTTTAAATATTGGAATATGATTAAAAAAAGCACGACTAATTTTGACGAGTGTTAGAAAATCTGAAAACTGTTTCGGTTAGATGTTCTATTACTTTTTTGGTTTTCCTTGAAATCCAATTTTTAGGACTACTATAAATAGGAAATATTTTGCATGATGCTAAACATATTCCCACCTCCAATAAAGTAGTTATTTCTTTCATACATATATTTATAATATACAACAATTCTTAATTTGATCTCATATAGAAAAAAAAAACACAACATTTAATTTGTGAAGGAATTTCCACAAGTCGCAATCTAGAAAAATAGGGACAGTCGATCATAGTAATGCAGTTGTACAAGTTGGAAAACTTATATGGGGACGAAATCACGTGGTTTAGCTTGCTTGGAAATTTCTTACCATGCAAAAGCACATTTAATAAGCGTTTCAATTAGTTTTCCCTATTTAATGTGAAATGGGGATAGCATGAAAAATAAAAAACTCTTGAAGTGTTTTTTTTTAAACTGCAGAATAGAAGGATACTCATCATGGCACTTACAAATCTTGTTGTGCTAGTACTATAATTCCATGATTTTAAAAGTTTGTGTAAATAATAACCACCTAATAATGTCATTGGCAATTTCTAGAATATGAAGCATTAGTACTTGGTCTCGTTTGTCGAGCCCCTCTTTGAATTTGTAGTGGCCCACATGTGTTCATGTGACGGTCAAGATTATTTATTTATTTAGGAAGAGATATTTATTTTGTGTACCACCACACGCCCTATTTAATATGTATAAAAGAATTGATATCTTTATAAATGAGTTGTTAACATATGCTCCAACGGAACACTATTTTCTATATTTTTATATGTATATTATGACATTTACGATCCCCTAACTTTTTATTCGTTACAATAATGCTAGACAAAAACCTAAAGAGAAAGAGGTTATGCAACTTGCAGATGAAGTTGAAATATTTGTTCCCTTTGAATTAATTTTCTAATGGGACATTTAATTTTAAATATTGGAATATGATTAAAAAAAGCACGACTAATTTTGACGAGTGTTAGAAAATCTGAAAACTGTTTCGGTTAGATGTTCTATTACTTTTTTGGTTTTCCTTGAAATTCTATTTTTAGGACTACTAAAAATATGAAATATTTTGCATGATGCTAAACATATTCCCACCTCTAATAAAGTAGTTATTTCTTTCATACATATATTTATAATATACAACAATTCTTAATTTGATCTCATATAGAAAAAAAAAAACACAACATTTAATTTGTAAAGGAATTTCCACAAGTCGCAATCTGGAAAAATAGGGACAGTCGATCATAGTAATGCAGTTGTACAAGTTGGAAAACTTATATGGGGACGAAATCACGTGGTTTAGCTTGCTTGGAAATTTCTTTACCATACAAAAGCACATTTAATAAGCGTTTCAATTAGTTTTCCCTATTTAATGTGAAATGGGGATTGCATGAAGAATAAAAAACTCTTAAAGTGTTTTTTTTTAAACTGCAGAATAGTAGGATACTCATCATGACACCTACAAATCTTGTTGTGCTAGTACTATAATTCCATGATTTTAAAAGTTTGTGTAAATAATAACCACCTAATAATGTCATTGGCAATTTCTAGAATATGAAGCATTAGTACTTGGTCTCGTTTGTCGAGCCCCTCTTTGAATTTGTAGTGGCCCACATGTGTTCATGTGACGGTCAAGATTATTTATTTATTTAGGAAGAGATATTTATTTTGTGTACCACCACACGCCCTATTTAATATGTATAAAAGAATTGATATCTTTATAAATGAGTTGTTAACATATGCTCCAACGGAACACTATTTTCTATATTTTTATATGTATATTATGACATTTACGATCCCCTAACTTTTTATTCGTTACAATAATGCTAGACAAAAACCTAAAGAGAAAGAGGTTATGCAACTTGCAGATGAAGTTGAAATATTTGTTCCCTTTGAATTAATTTTCTAATGGCACATTTAATTTTAAATATTGGAATATGATTAAAAAAAGCATGACTAATTTTGACGAGTGTTAAAAATCTGAAAACTGTTTCGGTTAGATGTTCTATTACTTTTTTGGTTTTCCTTGAAATCCAATTTTTCGGACTACTATAAATAGGAAATATTTTGCATGATGCTAAACATATTCCCACCTCTAATAAAGTAGTTATTTCTTTAATACATATATGTATAATATACAACAATTCTTAATTTCACCTCATTTAGAAAAAAAAATAACACAACATTTAATTTGTGAAGAAATTTCCACAAGTCTCAATCTAGAACAATAGGGACAGTCAATCATAGTAACGCAGTTGTACAAGTTGGACAACTTATATGGGGACGAAATCACGTGATTTAGCTTGCTTGGAATTTTCTTTACCATGCAAAAGCACATTTAATAGGTGTTTCAATTAGTTTTCCCTATTTAATGTGAAGTGGGGATAACATGAAGAATAAAAAAATCTTTAAGTGTTTTTTGTTTTTTAAAGTGCAGAATAGAAGGATAGGCATCATGGCACCTACAAATCTTATTGTGCTAGAACTATAATTCCACGATTATAAAATTTGTGTAAATAATAACCACTTTATAATGTCATTGGCAATTTCTAGAATATGAAGCATGAGTACCTGGTCTCGTTTGTCGAGCCCCTCTTCGAATTTGTATTGGCACACATGTGTTCATGTGACTGTCAAGATTATTTATTTATTTGGGAAAAGATATTTATTTTGAGTACGACCACACGCCCGATTTAATATGTATAAAAGAGTTGATCTCTTTATAAATGTGGTGTGTAAATAATAACCACCTAATAATGTCATTGGCAATTTCTAGAATATGAAGCATGAGTACCTGGTCTCGTTTTTCGAGCCCCTCTTTGAATTTGTATTGGCCCACATGTGTTCATGTGACGGTCAAGATTATTTATTTATTTGGGAAGAGATATATTTTTGTGTACCACTACACGCCCTATTTAAGATGTATAAAAGAATTGATATCTTTATAAATGAGTTGTTAACATATGCTCCAACGGAACCCTATTTTCTATATTTTTATATGTATATTACGACATTTACGATCCCCTAACTTTTTGTTCGTTACAATAATGCTACACAAAAACCTAAAGAGGAAGTGGTTATGCAACTTGCAGATGAAGTTAATATATTTGTTCCATTTGAATTTATTTTCTAATGGTACTTTTAATTTTAAATATTGGAATATGATTAAAAAAAGCACGACTAATTTTGACGAGTGTTAGAAAATCTGAAAACTGTTTCGGTTAGATGTTCTATTACTTTTTTGGTTTTCCTTGAAATCCAATTTTTAAGACTACTATAAATAGGAAATATTTTGCATGATGCTAAACATATTCCCACCTCTAATAAAGTATTTATTTCTTTCATACATATATTTATAATATACAACAATTCTTAATTTCATCTCATTTAGAAAAAAAAAAACACAACATTTAATTTGTGAAGATATTTCCACAAGTCTCAATCTAGAACAATAGGGACAGTCGAGCATAGTAATGCAGTTGTACAAGTTGGACCACTTATATGGGGACGAAATCACGTGGTTTAGCTTGCTTGGAAATTTCTTTACCATGCAAAAGCACATTAAATAGGCGTTTCAATTAGTTTTCCCTATTTAATGTGAAATGGGGATAGCATGAAGAATAAAAAACTCTTGAAGTGTTTTTTTTTTTAAAGTGCAGAATAGAAGGATACTCATCAGGGCACCTACAAATCTTGTTGTGCTAGTTCTATAATTCCATGATTTTAAAAGTTTGTGTAAATAATAACCACCTAATAATGTCATTGGCAATTTCGAGAATATGAAGCATTAGTACCTGGTCTCGTTTCTCGACCCCCTCTTTGAATTTGTAGTGGCCCACATGTGTTCATGTGACGGTCAAGATTATTTATTTATTTAGGAAGAGATATTTATTTTGTGTACCACCACACGCCCTAATTCATATGTATAAAAGAATTGATATCTTTATAAATGAGTTGTTAACAAATGCTCCGACGGAACTCTATTTTCTATATTTTTATATGTATATTATGACATTTACGATCCCCTAACTTTTTATTCGTTACAATAATGCTACACAAAAACCTAAAGAGAAAGAGGTTATGCAACTTGCAGATGAAGTTGAAATATTTTTTCCATTTGAATTTATTTTCTAATGGTACATTTAATTTTAAATATTGGAATATGATTAAAAAAAGCATGACTAATTTTGACGAGTGTTAAATATCTGAAAACTGTTTCGGTTAGATGTTCAATTACTTTTTTGGTTTTCCTTGAAATCCAATTTTTCGGACTACTATAAATAGGAAATATTTTGCATGATGCTAAACATATTCCCACCTCTAATAAAGTAGTTATTTCTTTAATACATATATGTATAATATACAACAATTCTTAATTTCACCTCATTTAGAAAAAAAAAACACAACATTTAATTTGTGAAGAAATTTCCACAAGTCTCAATCTAGAACAATAGGGACAGTCAATCATAGTAATGCAGTTGTACAAGTTGGACAACTTATATGGGGACGAAATCACGTGGTTTAGCTTGCTTGGAATTTTCTTTACCATGCAAAAGCACATTTAATAGGCGTTTCAATTAGTTTTCCCTATTTAATGTGAAGTGGGGATAACATGAAGAATAAAAAAATCTTAAAGTGTTTTTTGTTTTTTAAAGTGCCGAATAGAAGGATAGGCATCATGGCACCTACAAATCTTATTGTGCTAGAACTATAATTCCACGATTTTAAAATTTGTGTAAATAATAACCACTTTATAATGTCATTGGCAATTTCTAGAATATGAAGCATGAGTACCTGGTCTCGTTTGTCGAGCCCCTCTTCGAATTTGTATTGGCACACATGTGTTCATGTGACTGTCAAGATTATTTATTTATTTGGGAAAAGATATTTATTTTGAGTACCACCACACGCCCGATTTAATATGTATAAAAGAGTTGATCTCTTTATAAATGTGGTGTGTAAATAATAACCACCTAATAATGTCATTGGCAATTTCTAGAATATGAAGCATGAGTACCTGGTCTCGTTTTTCGAGCCCCTCTTTGAATTTGTATTGGCCCACATGTGTTCATGTGACGGTCAAGATTATTTATTTATTTGGGAAGAGATATTTTTTTGTGTACCACTACACGCCCTATTTAAGATGTATAAAAGAATTGATATCTTTATAAATGAGTTGTTAACATATGCTCCAACGGAACCCTATTTTCTATATTTTTATATGTATACTATGACATTTACGATCCCCTAACTTTTTATTCGTTACAATAATGCTACACAAAAACCTAAAGAGGAAGTGGTTATGCAACTTGCAGATGAAGTTAATATATTTGTTCCATTTGAATTTATTTTCTAATGGTACTTTTAATTTTAAATATTGGAATATGATTAAAAAAAGCACGACTAATTTTGACGAGTGTTAGAAAATCTGAAAACTGTTTCGGTTAGATGTTCTATTACTTTTTTGGTTTTCCTTGAAATCCAATTTTTAGGACTACTATAAATAGGAAATATTTTGCATGATGCTAAACATATTCCCACCTCTAATAAAGTATTTATTTCTTTCATACATATATTTATAATATACAACAATTCTTAATTTCATCTCATTTAGAAAAAAAAAAAACACAACATTTAATTTGTGAAGATATTTCCACAAGTCTCAATCTAGAACAATAGGGACAGTCGAGCATAGTAATGCAGTTGTACAAGTTGGACCACTTATATGGGGACGAAATCACGTGGTTTAGCTTGCTTGGAAATTTCTTTACCATGCAAAAGCACATTTAATAGGCGTTTCAATTAGTTTTCCCTATTTAATGTGAAATGGGGATAGCATGAAGAATAAAAAACTCTTGAAGTGTTTTTTTTTTTAAACTGCAGAATAGAAGGATACTCATCAGGGCACCTACAAATCTTGTTGTGCTAGTTCTATAATTCCATGATTTTAAAAGTTTGTGTAAATAATAACCACCTAATAATGTCATTGGCAATTTCGAGAATATGAAGCATTAGTACCTGGTCTCGTTTCTTGACCCCCTCTTTGAATTTGTATTGGCCCACATGTGTTCATGTGACGGTCAAGATTATTTATTTATTTATTTGGGAAGAGATATTTATTTTGTGGACCACTCCACGCCCTATTTAATATGTATAAAAGAATTGATATCTTTATAAATGAGTTGTTAACATATGCTCCAACGGAACCCTATTTTCTATATTGTTATATGTATATTACGAAATTTACGATCCCCTAACTTTTTATTCGTTACAATAATGCTAGACAAAAACCTAAAGAGAAAGAGGTTATGCAACTTGCAGATGAAGTTGAAATATTTGTTCCATTTGAATTTATTTTCTAATGGTACATTTAATTTTAAATATTGGTATATGATTAAAAAAAGCACGACTAATTTTGACGAGTGTTAGAAAATCTGAAAACTATTTCGGTTAGATGTTCTATTACTTTTTTGGTTTTCCTTGAAATCCAATTTTTAGGACTACTATAAATAGGAAATTTTTTTGATTTAAATGGAATTTTTTGAATTAATTAGTCATTGCTTAATTCCACACTTAAATGCAATAAAAACCCTACTTTATGTAAAATAATTAAATTAGTATAGCATATAAGTAGGAGTCTATCCAAATCCAAGCTAACATCTAGGAGAGTTTGTCGAAATCCAATATTTTGCGAACCAAATTAAAACAATTTTTAAATTTTGATTTTGAAATTATCTAAACTAAGAACCTAAAAATTTAACTAAACTAATTAAATTAAATCAAGAAGCAAGTAATCAATAATAAGAAATCCCAAGGAAAGAGAATCCACCACCATGGATATAAATTAAAAGTATCTAATTATATTTTTAACATTCATCCCTACTATATAAACAAATTCAAAATCACCATCATTCTTTCTTTAAAACTAATGTAAATAAAAATAGGTATCGCCTGTATCCCCAAATTGGTGATCACAAGAGATCATTCCTTTATTTTAAAAACAATTAAAGTATTAGAAAGAAAACACAAGTTATAGTAATGGTAATTTTAAAATATATTTTAATTCGGGACGAATAATTGAAAATCAATTAGTATTAAATTAAGCCCATTACATCCATGGCGGTTTCATCCCTCTCCTTTGAGAGAGAGTTTAGCCAAGCATATTAAATAAATAACACATCAAAACAAAATAATAATTCATCGTTAAAATTAAAACTAAAGTACTTAAATACAAACTATAAAAAAATTAGAAAGTTAGAAAGCGTCCCTGTTTATGATGCTCGAACTAGCTTGTGCCGCACGGCTTTACGCTGTCCACTTCTTCTCCTTCAATACTTCGGCCGCACGGCAACTTGTATATGGAGGATTTTCTCTCTCTAGAACTCTCTAATAATATCTATATTCTATCTATTTTTCTTCTATCTTTAGGTGTAGAGAATGGGTCTATATATAGGAATAAGAAATAGAAGTTTACAAGGTTTAGGAAACTAGAATTGTAGAAGAAATAACAACTTTGAATTCAATTAGGATTCTAATTAAGAGAGAGAATAAGGAGTTTTATTCAAATTTGGAGAGAATATTGAATTGGAAAATTGGAAAATTCTTTCTTCTTTATCTTCTTTTTGATCTTCAGTATACTTCTTCCACCATTTTAGGCTTTTTATTATAATTTTCTTCTTTCCTACAAAAAGACAAAATACGTATTAATCCTCTATAATTTAAGCATTAATTATATTATAACAAAATATTATTTGTGGGTTAAAATAGCAATTTTGGGCACTTATCAATTTTGCATGATGCTAAACATATTCCCACCTCTAATAAAGTAGTTATTTCTTTCATACATATATTTATAATATACAACAATTCTTAATTTCACCTCATTTAGAAAAAAAAAACACAACATTTAATTTGTGAAGAAATTTCCACAAGTCTCAATCTAGAACAATAGGGACAGTTGATCATAGTAATGCAGTTGTACAAGTTGGACAACTTATATGGGGACGAAATCACGTGGTTTAGCTTGCTTGGAAATTTCTTTACCATGCAAAAGCACATTTAATAGGCGTTTCAATTAGTTTTCCCAATTTAATGTGAAGTGGGGATAGCATGAAGAATAAAAAAATATTAAATTGTTTTTTGTTTTTTGTTTTTTAAACTACAGAATAGAAGGATAGGCATCATGGCACCTACAAATCTTGTTGTGCTAGAACTATAATTCCATGATTTTAAAATTTGTGTAAATAATAACCACTTTATAATGTCATTGGCAATTTCTAGAATACGAAGCATGAGTACCTGGTCTCGTTTGTCGAGCCCCTCTTCGAATTTGTATTGGCACACATATGTTCATGTGACTGTCAAGATTATTTATTTATTTGGGAAAAGATATTTATTTTGAGTACCACCACACACCCGATTTAATATGTATAAAAGAATTGATCTCTTTATAAATGAGTTGTGTAAATAATAACCACCTAATAATGTCATTGGCAATTTCTAGAATATGAAGCATTAGTACCTGGTCTCATTTTTCGAGCCCCTCTTTGAATTTGTATTGGCCCACATGTGATCATGTGACGGTCAAGATTATTGATTTATTTGGGAAGAGATATCTATTTTGTGTACCACCACACGCCCTATTTAATATCTATAAAAGAATTGATATCTTTATAAATGAGTTGTTAACATATGCTCCAACGGAGCCCTATTTTCTATATTTTTGTATGTATATTACGACATTTACGATACCCTAACTTTTTATTCGTTACAATAATGCTACACAAAAACCTAAAGAGGAAGAGGTTATGCAACTTGCAGATGAAGTTGAAATATTTGTTCCATTTGAATTTATTTTCTAATGGTACATTTAATTTTAAATATTGGAATATGATTAAAAAAAGCACGACTAATTTTGACGAGCGTTAGAAAATCTGAAAACTGTTTCGGTTAGATGTTCGATTACTTTTTTGGTCTTCCTTGAAATCCAATTTTTAGGACTACTATAAATAGGAAATATTTTGCATGGTGCTAAACATATTCCCACCTCTAATAAAGTAGTTATTTCTTTCATACATCTATTTGTAATATACAACAATTCTTAATTTCATCTCATTTAGAAAGAAAAAAAAAACCACAACAATTAATTTGTGAAGAAATTTCCACAAGTCTCAATCTAGAACAATAGGGATAGTCGATCATAGTAATGCAGTTGTACAAGTTGGACAACTTATATGGGGACGAAATCACGTGGTTTAGCGTGCTTGGAAATTTCTTTACCATGCAAAAGCACATTTAATAGGCGTTTCAATTAGTTTTCCCTATTTAATGTGAAATGGGGATAGCATGAAGAATAAAAAACTCTTGAAGTGTTTTTTTTTAAACTGCAGAATAGAAGGATACTCATCATGGCACCTACAAATCTTGTTGTGCTTGTTTTATAATTCCATGATTTTAAAAGTTTGTGTAAATAATAACCACCTAATAATGTCTTTGGCAATTTCTAGAATATGAAGCATTAGTACCTGGTCTCGTTTGTCGAGCCCCTCTTTGAATTTGTATTGGCCCACATGTGTTAATGTGATGGTCAAGATTATTTATTTATTTGGGAAGAGATATTTATTTTGTGTACCACCCCATGCCCTATTTAACATGTATAAAAGAATTGATATCTTTATAAATGAGTTGTTAACATATGCTCCAACGGAACCCTATTTTCTATATTTTTATATGTATATTACGACATTTACGATCCCCTAACTTTTTATTCGTTACAATAATGCTACACAAAAACCTAAAGAGAAAGAGGTTATGCAACTTGCAGATGAAGTTAAAATATTTGTTCCATTTGAATTTATTTTCTAATGGTACATTTAATTTTAAATATTGGAATATGATTAAAAAAAGCACGACTAATTTTGACGAGTGTTAGAAAATCTGAAAACTGTTTCGGTTAGATGTTCTATTACTTTTTTGGTTTTCCTTGAATTCCAATTTTTAGGACAACTATAAATAGGAAATATTTTGCATGATGCTAAACATATTCCCACCTCTAATAAAGTAGTTATTTCTTTCATGCATATATTTATAATATACAACAATTCTTATTTTCACCTCATTTAGAAAAAAAAAAAACACAACATTTAATTTGTGAAGAAATTTCCACAAGTCTCAATCTAGAACAATAGGGACAGTCGATCATAGTAATGCAGTTGTACAAGTTGGACAACTTATATGGGGACAAAATCACGTGGTTTAGCTTGCTTGGAAATTTCTTTACCATGCAAAAGCAAATTTAATAGGCGTTTCAATTAGTTTTCCCTATTTAATGTGAAGTGGGGATAGCATGAAGAATAAAAAAATCTTGACGTATTTTTTGTTTTTTAAACTGCAGAATAGAAGGATAGGCTACATGGCACCTACAAATCTTGTTGTGCTAGAACTATAATTCCATGATTTTAAAATTTGTGTAAATAATAACCACATTATAATGTCATTGACAATTTCTAGACTATGAACCATGAGTACCTGGTCTCGTTTGTCGAGCCCCTCTTCGAATTTGTATTGGCGCACATGTGTTCATGTGACTGTCATGATTATTTATTTATTTGGGAAAAGATATTTATTTTGACCACCACATGCCCGATTTAATATGTATAAAAGAATTGATCTCTTTATAAATGATTTGTTAACCTATGCTCCAACGGAACCCTATTTTCTATATTTTTATATGTATATTGCTACATTTACGATCCCCTAACTTTTCATTTGTTACAATAATGCTACACAAAAACCTAAAGAGAAAGAGGTTATGCAACTTGCAGATGAAGTTGAAATATTTGTTCCATTTCAATTTATTCTCTAATTGTACATTTAATTTTAAATATTGGAATATGATTAAAAAAAGCACGACTAATTTTGACGAGTGTTAGAAAATCTAAAAACTGTTTCCGTTAGATGTTCTATTCCTTTTTTGCTTTTCCTTGAAATCCAATTTTTAGGACTACTATAAATAGGAAATATTTTGCATGATGCTAAACATATTCCCACCTCTAATAAAGTAGTTATTTCTTTCATACATATATTTATAATATACAACAATTCTTAATTTCACCTCATTTAGAAAAAAAAAAAACACAACATTTAATTTGTGAAGAAATTTCCACAAGTCTCAATCTAGAACAATAGGGACAGTCGATCATAGTAATACAGTCGTACAAGTTGGACAACTTATATGGGGACGAAATCACGTGGTTTAGCTTGCTTGGAAATTTCTTTACCATGCAAAAGCAAATTTAATAAGCGTTTCAATTAGTTTTCCCTATTTAATGTGAAGTGGGGATAGCATGAAGAATAAAAAAATCTTGAAGTATTTTTTGTTTTTTAAACTGCAGAATAGAAGGATAGGCTACATGGCACCTACAAATCTTGTTGTGCTAGAACTATAATTCCATGATTTTAAAATTTGTGTAAATAATAACCACATTATAATGTCATTGACAATTTCTAGACAATGAAGCATGAGTACCTGGTCTCGTTTGTCGAGCCCCTCTTCGAATTTGTATTGGCACACATGTGTTCATGTGACTGTCATGATTATTTATTTATTTGGGAAAAGATATTTATTTTGAGTACCACCACACGCCCGATTTAATATGTATAAAAGAATTGATCTCTTTATAAATGATTTGTTAACCTATGCTCCAACGAAACCCTATTTTCTATATTTTTATATGTATATGGCGACATTTACGATCCCCTAACTTTTCATTTGTTACAATAATGCTACACAAAAACCTAAAGAGAAAGAGGTTATGCAACTTGCAGATGAAGATAAAATATTTGTTCCATTTCAATTTATTCTCTAATTGTACATTTAATTTTAAATATTGGAATATGATTAAAAAAAGCACGACTAATTTTGACGAGTGTTAGAAAATCTAAAAACTGTTTCCGTTAGATGTTCTATTCCTTTTTTGCTTTTCCTTGAAATCCAATTTTTAGGACTATAATAAATAGGAAATATTTTGCATGATGCTAAACATATTCCCACCTCTAATAAAGTAGTTATTTCTTTCATACATATATTTATAATATACAACAATTCTTAATTTCACCTCATTTAGAATAAAAAAAACACAACATTTAATTTGTGAAGAAATTTCCACAAGTCTCAATCTAGAACAATAGGGACAGTTGATCATAGTAATGCAGTTGTACAAGTTGGACAACTTATATGGGGACGAAATCACGTGGTTTAGCTTGCTCGGAAATTTCTTTACCATGCAAAAGCACATTTAATAGGCGTTTCAATTAGTTTTCCCTATTTAATGTGAAGTGGGGATAGCATGAAGAATAAAAAACTCTTGAAGTGTTTTTTTTTAAACTGCAGAATAGAAGGATAGTCATCATGGCACCTACAAATCTTGTTGTGCTAGTACTATAATTCCATGATTTTAAAAGTTTGTGTAAATAATAACCACCTGATAATGTCATTGGCAATTTCTAGAATATGAAGCATGAGTACCTGGTCTCGTTTGTCGAGCCCCTCTTTGAATTTGTATTGGCCCACTTGTGTTCATGTGACGGTCAAGATTATTGATTTATTTGGGAAGGGATATTTATTTTGTGTACCACCACACGCCCTATTTAATATGTATAAAAGAATTGGTCTCTTTATAAATGAGTTGTTACCCTATGCTCCAACGGAACCCTATTTTCACTATTTTTATATGTATATTACGACATTTACGATCCCCTAACTTTCTATTTGTTACAATAATGCTACACACAGTCCTAAAGAGAAAGTGGTTATGCAACTTGCTGTTGAAGTTGAAATATTTGTTCCATTTCACTTTATTCTCTAATGGTACATTTAATTTTAAAAATTCGAATATGATTAAAAAAAGCACGACTAATTTTGACGAGTGTTAGAAAATCTGAAAAGTGTTTCCTTTTGATGTTCTATTTATTTTTTTATTTTCCTTGAAATCCAATTTTTAGGACTACTATAAATAGGAAATAATTTGCATGATGCTAAACATATTCCCACTTCTAATAAAGTAGTTATTTCTTTCATACATATATTTATAATATACAACAATTCTTAATTTCACCTCATTTAGAAAAAAAAAACACAACATTTAATTTGTGAAGAAATTTCCACAAGTCTCAATCTAGAACAATAGGGACAGTCGATCATAGTAATGCAGTTGTGCAAGTTAGATAACTTATAAGGGGACAAAATCACGTGGTTTAGCTTGCTTGGAAATTTCTTTACCATGCAAAATCACATTTAATAGGGGTTTCAATTAGTTTTCCCTATTTAATGTGAAGTGGGGATAGCATGAAGAATAGAAAAATCTTGAACTGTTTTTTTTTTAAACTGCAGAATCGAAGGATAGGCATCATGCCACCTACAAATCTTGTTGTGCTAGAACTATAATTCCATGATTTTAAAATTTGTGTAAATAATAACCACTTTATAATGTCATTGGCAATTTCTAGAATATGAAGCATGAGTACTTGGTCTCGTTTGTCAAGCCCCTCTTCGAATTTGTATTGGCCCACATGTGTTCATGTGACGGTCAAGATTATTTTTTTATTTGGGAAGAGATATTTATTTTGAGTACCACCACACGCCCTATTTAATATGTATAAAAGAATTGATCTCATTATAAATGTGTTGTTAACTTATGCTCCAACGGAACACAATTTTCTATATTTTTATATGTATATTACGACATTTACGATCCCCTAACTTTTTATTTGTTACAATAATGCTACACAGAATCCTAAAGAGAAAGAGGTTATGCAACTTGCAGATGAAGTTCAAATATTTGTTTCATTTCAATTTTTTCTCTAACGGTACATTTAATTTTAAATATTGGAATATGATTTAAAAAAGCACGACTAATTTTGACGTGTTTGAAAATCTAAAAACTGATTCCGTTAGTTGTTCATTTACTTTTTTGGTTTTCCTTGAAATCCTATTTTTAGGACTACTGTAAATAGGAAATCTTTTGCATGATGCTAAACATATTCCCACCTTCTAAAAAAGTAG
The DNA here is from genome assembly GCA_021464415.1 of Lonicera japonica. Lineage (NCBI taxonomy): Eukaryota > Viridiplantae > Streptophyta > Magnoliopsida > Dipsacales > Caprifoliaceae > Lonicera > Lonicera japonica. The sequence continues at coordinate 6,666 of JAKCWG010000460.1, read as the reverse complement.
TTATTTCTTTCATACATATATTTATAATATACAACAATTGTTAATTTCACCCACTACACCAGTCGGTAGATTGGGCGACGTATTCAATATATACTTCGTCGCCCTAGATATACTTAGACGACGAATAAACATATATGTCGCCTTAAATATTCTTACACGACGTAGGTTAATCATTCGTTTCCTAGGATAACTTCGGTGACGTAGGTATCATCTTGGTCGTCTAAGAAAAAATTAGGCGACGTATAAAATAACCTACGTCGCCTAAAATCAATTCAGCACGAACATTATAAATAATTGGTGGTCCACCATGAATGACCTTATGTTTAGGTGATGTACGTATGTATATATTTACGTTGCCTAGTGTCTTTTCAACATCAAATAGCCGCAGCTCCTCCATTTTCGGGATCTGAAGGTTCTTGTGAGATATTTGGGCGATTTTGGCGATTTGAAGCTGTAAATCAACAACATTCCCCTCGTTAAAGGTTTTTTTTTATCTTTAGATAGTTTATCTCTTATTAATTTTAATTTTTAAGTAATTTGTGTGTTTATATATACGTTGAGATTTGTGTAGAAAATGTATATTTTTTGTTGAATATATGATGTTGTTAGTTGTTGCCCCTATTTGATCTGTTGGTTAGTATTATTGATAGTGGATACAAATATTTTAGTATAAATTTGTAGATTTCTATATTTGAGAATATATGTTAATTATTTAAAATATGTTGAGATTTGTGTAGAAAATGTATATTTTTTGTTGAATATATGATCTTGTTGTTAGTTGTTGCCCCTATTTGATCTCTTGGTTCGTATTATTGATAGTGGATACTAATATTTTAGTATAGATTTGTAGATTTCTATATTTGAAAATATTTGTTTATTGTTGAAAATATATATTTATTGTATAAAATATATATGTTATATGGCAGTGAAAATGGATTTCTGCACGTTTGTACGAGAGAATAGCAACAGTGCAATGGAATTGTATCCGTGTCCTTGCAAACGGTGTTATAACATGGGCACACGGCTCAGCTTGGATGACATATACGCCCACTTGACAAGTAACGGTATAATGCCATTGTATACCTTATGGTACTGACACGGTGAAGTGCGAGAAATACAATAGTACACGCCTTCTTCGAGTAACAGTGTCGATCATTGTAGTAACCCAACTATGGTGTTCGTGCAAGATGCTTTTCCCTTACGTGAATCATACGATCCCCCTGGTGTTGACACTGTATTTTAGGCGGATCCAGTTGCCAAAGAAAATATGATGTTATATCAGCGTCTATTAGACGAAGCAATGACTCCACTGTACGAAGGTTGTAAAGTGACTGTGTTGTGCTCTATGCTTAGAGCGTTACATTTGAAGCAGGGTTGTAATATGACGAACACTACCTTCAACAAGTGGGTTTGCAAAAATGAATTATCTGTTACCCGAAGGAAACAAATACCCGAACTCATACGTAGCTGCAAAGAAGATCTTGAAGAAGATTGGCATGGGTTATGAGGGGATCCAGGCTTGTTACTATGGTTGCTTCTTGTTTTACAAAGAGGGTGCACATCAAGATCAATATCCCGTTTGCGATAAGTCGAGATGGGAACAAGATGATACAAGCAGTGGTAAGAGGATTGCCCGAAAGACTGTTCGGTACTTCCCTTTGGCACCGAGGTTACAGCGTCTATACATGTCCGAATGCACTACAAAGAAAATGTGATGGCACTGGGAAAGAACAACAAAAGATCCCGAATTTCTGAGACACCCAGTGGATGGGGAAGCATGGAAGGATTTCAACAGGTGAATATATATTTACAGTTTGTATTTTTGTGTATATATATACACAATAATTAATAACTGTTTATATATTCTAGTATATATTGAATTTTGTCTTGTCATTTTCAGGTCACATCCGCAATTTGAGTCGGACTTAAAAAACGTGCACCTCGCTCTAGCGTCCGACGGGTTTAGTCTCTATGGGACTATGGCCATGCCGTACAGCGCTTGGCCTGTTATTATGATGCCTTATAATTTGCCTCCATCGTTCTGTATAAAGAAGGATTTTAACATGCTAGTGATGCTTGTATCCGACCCCAAGTCTTTGGGAAAGTGTCTCAATGTGTTTATGAGACCAATGATCGAGGAGCTTAAAATGTTGTAGGAGACGGGGGTGCTGACTTGGGATCAATACGGTGAAGAGGCATTCAACATAAGGGCAACTGTGATGTGGACCATAAGCGACTTCCCAGGATTAGGGATGTTGGGAGGCATTCAGACGAAACGGTACAAGGCATGTCCCATATGTTTGGACGATATTGATGCAGTGCACAATAATGGAAGAATGTCGTACCAAGGCGCGCGTAGATGACTACCCTTAGATCACCATTATCGAACACAGTCGGTAGCGTTTAATGGTAAGCAAGAGTTCATAAATGCCTCACTAATTATGTCTGCAAGACAAGTTTACGAAGCCACCATTAAGCATTCATACCCTCTTCAATCGATGTATCCGCATAACGACTTCAAACAGGTACGCCTCTTAATATATGATGTTGTACTGAGTTTGTAATTTCGATTAAGTTTCAATGAGTTTACATCCACATTTTCAGGCACCTAAAATAAGACATGTTGGACTCACGTCAGTATATTCTGGGAGCTGCCTTACTAGACTACATCTAGTGTGAGATATGCATTAGATGTCATGCACATCGAAAAAAAGTCTGCGACAACGTCTTCGGCACTGTTTTAAGTCTTGATGGAAAGACTAGGGATGATGCGAAATCTCGTATAACTCTAGAGAAGATGGGCATACGCAGCAAGCTTTGGGCAAAGAAAGAACCGTCAGGCAAAGTGTTGCTACCTCAGGTTGATTACACAATTCGGCCTAGGGATCAGAGAGTTGTATTTGATTATATTGCTGTTGTTAAATATCTAAAAGGTTATGCGGGAAGCCTAAAGAATAAGGTCAAAGTCTATGATAAAAAGTTCTACGGACTGAAGACGCACGACTGCCATGTCATGCTTCAGCGTGTTCTTCCGGTGGTCATCTGGCCATATTTGGGAAGTCACGTTGCCGACGCACTAGTAGAGTTATCCAGATTCTTCAAAATGATATGCACCTGAGAGTTGAGGAAGTCAGATGTCCGCCAGATGCCCGCCAGATGCAAAGCGATATTGTCATGATTCTCTGCAAGCTAGAGATGATCTTTTCGCTAGCTTTCTTTACCATCACGATTCTCTCCCGAACAAGTCCTGCTCACTGGTCCTGTACATTATACCTGGATGTTTTCCACTGAAAGGTATGAATTATTTTTTATTATTTATAATTATCTATATCCCTACTATATATATAATTGTACAATATTATAGGTAGCTCGGTGAATTCAAGAGAGATGTCGGAAACAAGCGTTACCCAGAGGGGTGTATTGCTGAGCCAAACATCATGAACGAGTGTGTGACTTATATCAATAACTATCTCGATGATCCTAACGCGAGTGATGAAATCATTCTAGAAGCACCTTGGTGGAACATCACAGTTGTTTCCGATCTCGTGAAGCCAAGCAGTTACGTCAGGACCGCCGGCCTGAGGAGAGCACAAATCGCGACAGCTCACTGATGTATGATGAAAAACTGTACCGAAGCACAATGGTATATAGACATTCACCTAGATAAGTTTGCTGATCTAGCTCCAAACGGGACTGATAAGGAGCGTATTGCGTCGTTTCTTGACCATTTCCCTAAATGGGTAAACATTCAACCTTAACTGACTTGTTGCATCGCATGCATTTGACTTATGTTCCATATATTTTGTTATGCAGATGCACCATCTGCATAGTAAAGGTGATCCTTGTTAGAGTGATATACTAAAAGCCATAATTTTCTTGTTGGTTTGGATATGTTATAAACTTGGTTTTGCTATTTTAATGAGAATCTTTATGGGCAATGGTTGCATTATATTATTTATTTAAATATTGTGCATGTGTGTCTTTTATTCCATATAGTAGATGATTTGGTGTGTAGAGTATAGCTTACACACAAAAGATCATATCATTGGTTCTTGTGTAATATAAGTTTAATGGTTCACAGTCTTAGATGGAATTGGACACCCATCGGTTGGATTGTAGCACAAGTTTTAATAGTTTATCTTAACTACAGGAAATGGTACAGTTTTAACTCGTTGTGCTAGTACACTTTATGTGTATTGAATAGGACCAGTTTGGGTTAATTGTTATTATACTGACTATATAAAACAATTTAAAATCACATGGTTATTATGATTACTTATGCTCTTAATCTTGAAATAATTAATAGACATATACATGTAGTGTTTGTTGTTTTGACTTATTAAGAGTGAGATTCATTTAAGGATCAATAATTTTCATGAATTGGATGACGACACTGTATGTATGATGAATATTAATTATTGATGGAATCCACGTCCCGGTATAGGGATTGATGATAGCCCCTTGAGAAGCTTATAAGTTTTGATCATGTCAAACCCTGCAGGTGAATTATATTAATCCGACATGTCAAATAAGTTAAGTGGTAGGCTCAAGGATTAAGAAGTCATTTTAAATATAATTGTCAGTAATTTAATTTAAATGACGGTTATTTGTAATCTTAACATGGGGAGAATAATAAGTATTTAATAATAAGGAGCTCGAAATTAATTTTGAGATAAAGACGGGAGTGCAATTATAATTCTTTAGTGGTATGAATTATAATTTATGGAAGGAACTAATTCATCGTGGAATTAGGATTCCAACTTTCCATAGGAAGCCCAAACACTTATTTCTCCTTAAGGTCCCTATTGTAGCCTTATATATACGCCGGCCTTGTCTCTTCTCAATATAATAATAATTCTCATGAGTTAGCGTTTGTTCTATTGAGAGAGGAGAAAATCTTGGTAATATCGTAGCCCACACTCGGTGCAAGATTTGATGGCGGAAAGAATACGATAGAAGATCTTTAGGTTTTTAGCACAGCAGTCGTAAATTAATGGTAACTTTTGACCGCACCGTTGGATCGGGCTGATTTTTGGATATGTCGTTCGGAACGCAAAGTTAAAACTATAGTGCAAAAAATTAGGACGATCAGAAGTCATTTCGGTGGCAAAAACAATCGATTTTTACAGCCAAGTGAGAATTAAAATATCTGACCAAATCGCAATCTGATGCTTTCAAACCCTAGTCTCCTCATATGGATGCTCTACATGATCCACAAAGGCGAAATCCCTTAATTCTTATAGGGTTTTAGCAAAAAAAAATTTGTTCAATCTATACGCAATATCAAACGATCTTGTATTTATGTCTCCATCAATTGGTATCAGAGGGATTGTTTTTCTTTGATAAAGCATACGGATTGAACTAGCCATGTTGTCCAGTTAAATCAACTCATGCATGTTGTTGTTGGATAGAACGTAGAACTCGCTAACCCTTGTTTTGCAGTGTTCTTGTCCCGCTATTATGGTCACGCAATTATGTTTTATATATGTGATTGGATCCCACGATGTTTTTATTTGTGGTTAATTTTAATGTGCATGATGATTTGGGTTTTATTCATGGTTGTAAATTAAATTTAGATCAGATTTGTGAACTCCTTAAATGGAGGCATATGACCTTTGTATCTAAGATTGCAGTTTCTTTAACGAAGAACGTTGAAGAAGGCGTTTCCACCAAGGTTGATTCCCGACATAGTCAATGAAGTGGCGACATAGGTCGTTACAGGTTTCCAACAGACTAGGGATGGTGAAGCTTGAACCATAATAGTAGGGATTTAATTATTCTTATTATTGAATGGTTTAATGCTTTGTGTGATTGTGTGTTGGTCATATGTGTTTAATTATTAGTTTTCCTTATAATTTTGGACAACATGGATACATGACCATACCTAGATCACCTTTTATTTTATATTTAGTTCTTGTCAAATTAAAAAAGGGTATATAAATATAAATTTTGCGTAATTGAAAAATATAAAGTTTTTTTTTAAAAAAGTAGCAAGATAATTTTATTACACATGTCTTTTATATTTCATACCCTTGTATTTTAGTTGACTAGAATTTAATATAAAATTTTCTTAACCCTCAGAAAATAATGTTTTAAATACTAAATGGGTGAGGGATTTTTTTCACATAAAAATCAAATTGTCTCCATCATTGGTTTGTAGATAATGTAATTTATTCTTTGTGTGTGTTATAGTGCTCACCTCCATATCGGAAAGAATAGATTGCGGAATCATTATACAAATTTCACTAACTGATAATTTTAAATGATGTGATTTATTTTTCGTGCGAGTTTTAGTGCTCGCCTCCATATCAGAGAGAATAAATTGCAGAATCATTGGATTAAATTAAATGATGGTATACATTTAGATATAAATAATAGTATGCTCTCCAACTGAGTCTCTACTATTATTTGTAGGACCAAAGGAAGTCGGCTATTTAAATTTTACTTGACAATAAAGATTGTCTAGATAGTATGTTTTGCTTGACGATAAAGGATTGTCTAGATGGTAAAATTTAATAGATTTACATCTGTCTAAAGAAATAATGAATAATAGACGACCTCATTAACGGGGCATGTTATTCAAGTCTTAGGCTGCTCGCGAACGCTTTTTGAAATTGGTAGAGGGTACTATTTAAATATGTGTTCAAAGTTTTATTGTTATCATAT